>BMAT01007359.1:9715-22480 GCA_019649035.1 Elysia marginata
TCTCCCTCTCTCTCTCTCTCTTTTCCTTGATCGGTATAAAACTCTGCACAAAAATGCCTGTCAATCCTTGTTTGTTCGAGCGACTCAAGAAAACTTGCCCATAGCAAAAAAATCATAGTCCATTTACATGGAAAGCTTGGCGCACTAAGGAAAAGTATTGAGGACGGACCGATGAAACGTGTGTGATCTGTTTTTGCTGTCATAAAGTGTTGCACTCATGGTCTTGAAATGGTTAGGATAATAATAATACAAAAACTGAAAAGCTGTGTGATTGGTTTATAGATCGATTGCATGAAATAGCTAACCGTTTATAGTGCATCAGGTTTTTTGCCAGTCAAGAGGCCCTCATTGTTGCACATCCCAGAGCTCTACAATGAGACTAAATTCGTGCACGGAATACTTAAGAAGTCTTGAGCCCGTTATGGAAACATTGTCGTTCTTGTAATGATTATACCTCAAGACATGTGTTGCCTCCATAAGATTCAGTACCACCTTGTTTAGCCCGCATCCATGAAATTACGATACTGAGTTAAACGACTGAACAACGTCAACAGTTTATTCATCAGTGCTGATTTTGTAAGGGAAAACTTTTAATTTCAAAAGTCGAGCAATCGCGGAGTTACTTTTGACTATTCACTACACTAAGAACGTCTGATCTCAGATTTCCAGAGAATTTTAAATTTTACTAGCCCGTCTTTCTTTTGTCTACACTTTACAAAATATTTTTTTTCATAATGGTGTCAAATTTTTTCTGTTTACCTCTGCAGGTATCTACTTGACAGTTACCATGGGCATGACGTCTCTATCCATCATTCTCACAGTGTTCGTGCTACAGCTTCACCATGTCGGTCCCCATAAGCGGCCAGTGCCGGATTGGTTGCGTACCTTGGTGTGCAATGTTTTTGCCCGCGCGGTGTGCATGTCGAAAGATTCTCATCCTTTTTCAAGACGTCATCACTATGAGCAGCAGATGAAACGGTATCATATGGAAGGAAAAGGTGTTGGAGGGAATTCAGAACATCACGCACCAAAAGAGCGCAGGCTTAGCCCGCATCCGAGAGTTGTCGTGGAACCGTGTGATAGTAACCCAGTCACGCAACTTCATCGCGATATTGATGGCCATGGTGATTTGCAAGCAGGGAATGCTCCTCCTTACGATAGTTATAGGAGTAATGTCAGTGACGGCAATGGGGGGTTCAGTAGTACACGCATAGCTAACACAGACAATACCAAACTGTTGTTTGTTAACACTAAACCCTCGATATCTCCGGGCTCTGAGCAAACGGCCACAGTACCCTCGGCGGTACGCAAATTTTCCGACAGCGCCCTTATGAAGCCTCCTAACCAAGGCGGCAGCAGTATCACTTATAGCTCTAGAAGCAGGAACTGTAACGGCGAGGCCTTTCTCCACCAGCGCGATAGAATAGCGCCTGTAAATGTCGCCGAGTTAGGCCAAACTAGCCTGGACATTTCAGAACCTTCTTCCAGACAGGGAGGCGGCCTGCAATGCCGGGAGTATACCTTCCACGAGCCCGACTCGCTCGCCCACGGCTACGACCAGGTGGGCGGCCTGGGGTTCAGCGGCCGGATCTCCCGCTCGCCCAGTTTCCGGTCGCGCAGCAGCAGTTTCAGGGGAGACAACTACAGGGCGTCCTTCCGGTCTGCCTATCCCGTGGTTCGAGACGGCGGCAGCGGGCTGGAGAGCCCTATCGCTGCGGGCGGCGGTGGGGTGTATCTGGGCGGCACTTACGCTGATTCCTCCTACGACGCCTACCAGCAGTTGGTGATGGAGTGGCAGTTTATAGCGCATGTGATGGACAGGCTCTTGTTTTGGCTGTTTTTGTTCGTGGCCCTCATCTCTTCCATTGCCATACTTGTGATTAAACCAATGTTCAAGCCTCCTATTGAGTAAAAATGATAATAATAATTTACTTTAATTCTGTACTGATGCTGACACCACTCATTTTGACATTGCTGAAATGTTCATCCCCTGTTGTAAATTATTATAACACGATATGAGTTCACAATCGCATCGTCTCTTTATGCTTTTTTTCAAATTAAATTGCTCCTTCGTTGCAAGTTTGTCAACTGGTTATGTACTGCAAAACAATTAAATTAAACTGTTTCAACTGCACGTTATGGTTTTAGTCGATTTAATCTTTGTAATTCTCTCAACAAACACTTTTTTTCTTCTTTGGCCTTTACATGTATGACTCTTTTTACTGGTATATTTGAAAGAGTAGCATCAGACAATGTTGTTTGCCTGGTATGTTAGAATAGAACTTAATTACTCCTATCATTTCTTAAAATTTGCATGATTTTTTTCAAACCTAATTTTTAAGCTTATTTTGTTTTAACTTTTACGACATATTATGCAATCTTTGACTCTCTATTAATATTCAAATACCATGTTTATAAATACCATACTTCTTCTATCTTGACTAGCCATTGTAAAAAAAATCATTTTCAAAAATTATTCTATCAATACTATTTTTATATTGCAGATGCATGTAACGTCCAAAGTTACATCATTTTTGTAACCTTTCTCGTCTATTTGATTGCAATGTTTATCACTGCCTCATGACAATATCGATACTGCTGTTTATTGGTTGTTTATAATCATGGTAGCTGGTTAAAATTATGAGTAGCAAAAAAATTAAATTTTACAGTGGTGGTCAAGCTCGTCAGGTGTTGTTCTGTGATGTAAAATGTTTGTACTTTGTTTTTAATGGTTTGTCTACAAAGGTAAACAACTGCGTTTTTTTTGTTTCTTTAGTTATGTGGATTTACTTGCCTTGCCGCGGTAGTTGCCTTTCAATCTATTCTCTCTACATAATATTATATTTTCTATTCTTTTGTCCCCTCTCTCTCTCTCTCTCTCTCTCTCTCTCTCTTTCTCTCTCTCTCTCTCTCTCTCTCTCTCTCTCTTTCTATCTATCTATCTATCTCTATCTCTCTCATTCTCTCTCGCTCTCTCTCTCCCTCTCTCTCTTTACTTCTCTGTCTCTCTGTCTCTCTCTCAATTTCTCTCCTTATCTAACATCAAATATGTGTGGAATCTAAAAGGCTTTTCAGAGATAATAAACCAAAACAAGTTTCGTATTATGTAATTTGATTACAATAACGTGAGAAAATTGTTATGTTTTAAAATATAATTTAACAGCCTACGCCAACACTATGGATTTTAATACGGTCTAAATTAAGTTTTCTTGCACACGGCACAGCAACTTGTCTGGACATAATTTTTGCAGGTAAGAAAAAAAAATTCACGTGCCTTTAAATTGGCTAACATAATGGATACTAATTTGGTCACTGCGAATCCTATTTATGGGTTATTTTTCCAATTCTAGTGACACCGTGACCTTTAGTACTTTTTTCCAAAATCATTAAACGTATAGGTTATGTTTTGTGACTATGTTCAACAAATTTCGGATATTCGGAATTATCATTTGAGAAAAATCTTTTAAAGGCCTATGCTCTCCCGTTTTTTTTTCTATATTTTAAATCAACACGAGGTGTTAATAAATTCATATTTCTTGAAATTGATGACATAATGAATCTCAGAAAAGGTAAAAAGTAAGTAAAAGTAAAGAGCGTATTTACACAGCACCTAATCTGCTAATCAAGGATTTAGGCCCTTTATATGAATTCCCCGACAGGCCATAAAAACAAAATAACTATCTGAACTTACAGAGCAGCAGCTATCAAATCGCTTAACCCTAGCATACTAACAAGATCTTTCACGGCCTATAGTCGGGTACTTATTTAACGCCTGAGAGCGACGAAAAAATATGTGTATATTTTTTTTTATTATAAAGCGTTCCGCAAAGAATGAACGTCGACCTGCCAATTACAGGGCTCGACTGCCAGACCTCGCGGTCCGAAAACCGAGCGTCTATCACTAGACCACGCGCCGCAGGTATCAGTTGTGAACAACTGGCGACATCTGATTTATTTGGACAAGTTGGGAGAACAAAATTAATGTGTTTCAGCTGAAGCGATACCTAAAGATGAAACGTGGACCTTTCAATAAAAAATTAAAACGTAACTCGGTGAAATGTTTAAGGGATTCGCCCACCTTATTTTTAAAGCACGCCCTATTTCATAATCATTATTCTTTTTTGTTGCTGTTGTTGTTGTTCGTTTTACTGCTAGGCAAAATACGTTTTTCGCTTCAGAAGTTAGCAAGCTATTCTATTCTTCGTGTTCGAATTGGTTTAAAAATGTGCATGCGTTTGAAAAATACAAAAGCGTACAACAAACACATTCTACTTATCTGATGTTTTTTTTAGAGATTTTGATTACGCACAGAAAGGACAAAAATGTTTCATAACAGAGCGTAAGATAAAGAATGAGAACGGTACTGTCTTTCGAAACACAAAGAACGAAAGTTTTTTTTTAATTAAAAAACAAGTAGCATACTGGTGGTATCTTCCCTTTTTAAGACATGTTCCTAAAGATAATGAATCTTGACGCCAGTTGGGAAATAAAATGATGCAAGCGTTTTTTTTTTAAACAATTAAACAATTAGCTAAGATTATGTTTAAATTACCAATACGCTATTTAAGTCGACCGTTAAAATTCAGTAAATGCTAGCCCTGCTCGCTTTTAACGGCATAAACAACATTTTTTTTTTTCTGAATAATTGATGAGAGCCTAGAAGTTAGAGTACTAACAGATTGTGATGCCATACAGAAGCGGCAACAGAAGAAAGGCTGATCTCACAGAAAATATTTACCGCAGTCTTACTTTCCTTGCGCACCGACGACGATAGCGTATGACTTAATAACACCCATAAGTAGTGTGGTTTTTTTCAGCAGAGGATTTCTTGACGGGCCTTGTTAGCCCATCAGCCATCTTGGATTTCCTCCTCTATGGGCTTCGTTCTCCTGAGCGGGCCCGTAACGCATAAAATCTAGTAACGCTGTCAGCCGCTAAATTTTGGAAAGACTCTTTGCGGCGCCTTATAGAGGAAACTGTCTTATTCATACAATTAATTGAAATATTTTAAAGGTATGAAATTAGCAGTATAGAGAAATAGGCATTTTAGTGGAAATGCCCGAAATGTCTGCCCTTATTATGATTCGAACCTTTGACTTATAGATGCTTCGGCACCCATCGCCTTGTCACTTAGACAAACATAGCTTCTACTAGGTGGCCACTTAGAGAAACATAGCTTATACCATGTCGCCACTACGCTCTATATAAGAAATAGTTTCATAGCAAAGGTCGTTGCTTAGCCTCTCTAAGCGACTCGCTTACTTGAACTGAAAGATCCAAATCGCAGCAAAGGCAACCATTTAAAACTTTCAATCAAATGAGTATCCCTAATGGTTGAAATTTATGCTTAATGTTTTTGTAAGCTTTTACTAAAACTCGCAAAAAACAACAAAGGATATATTGTCTGTTTTTTTATTAAAGAAAAAAGGTTTGCTCGCATAATTAATTTAGTGAGGTCAATTCATCTTACACATCAGAAGATGTCCGATATGCATGACGCCATCAACGATGTGTTAGTTGTAGACGCAAAAAAAAAAAAATCTGCCCGCTCACCAGCAATGTCACTGCTGTGTTCACACCAAGTTGTAAAATTAATACAGTGTTGAACGCAAAAGTACTTTTGTATGGCCTGTACGGAGGTTATGCGTATAAGCTTCAAAGGCTCCAGCAGAGAGCCGTGCTTTTGCGTCATTCCACTAGGTTTCATACTGTAACCTAAACCTAACCATTTAAGCCAAGCGCTGAATTAGACATGTCTTAACTTATTAAAAAAAGTCTAAGACAAATTAGTTCTATCGATGAGTCCAATGCGATTTAACACAGCATGGCGTCAGGTTGCAGTAGTTTTGCAATTTTTCCGTGAAAAAAAGATTATTTTGGGGAGTCCACTAGTGTTCAAACATTGTTTAAAATTGTCGATGAAGGTACTGATACGCTTTTTACGTGATTGTGGAACAAAGAAGAAAAGTTTTTTTTTTGTATTTATGAGTTAAAATAAGGACACAACACTAAGATGTCTTGCGCTGTTTAGCGTTGTCCACAAGTTATGCAGTTTTTTCTGCAACGCGTACGAAGTAAGGAACTTACAAAACTTTCTTTGTTCCATACCTTATTAAATTCTTTTAAAGACAAGAGTTGTTTATGTCTTATGTGTGGATATAGGCCGGTTATCAAACTTTTTTTCCAGTACCGTTACCAAGCTGCGAAGGTATTCTTCTGTGATGATAACTGATAAAGGAGACAAAAACAATGGAAACGAAAAATAACATTTTTTAAAACAACAACATTAGACGCAACACAAAAACAATGACAAAAAAAATCAAGATAACAGAAACAACTACCTTTATTGTCATTTCTGTCATTATCATCAAAGTCTGGGTCGCCAAAAAAAATTGAACAACATAATATTTGGACTCTGAGCTCAAAAAACAAGAAGTAAACATATCATAGAAATTTCAGGTTCAGCACGCAAGCTATCATGTTTTAAAAAAAAAATTAAACTACCGGTACGCAAAAAGTTTATTGTGACACTGTTGATAACGCTTATAACAGAATCAATAAACAAATTGGTATGTAGGCCTAAATATTCAAACTCTTTAATAAAAGAAAATACGAACTATTCCTCAAATGGATTTCATTGTTTATGTTTTTACATTTAGGCACAGCAAAGTGTGTAATTGAAGGCGACATGTGTAAAGATTGACTATTTTACATGAAAGGCTGGAAAAAAGCGGGGAGGGCGTCAAATATTATAAGCATCAGAGAATTGTAACAATATTTATTATCTTGCACATTAAAATAAAACAAATGCTATCGACTCCTGGATGTTGATGCTGAAAATCTTCGTTGATATGGTTTGGCTCGTCTTCACAATGCTAAGGGTATTCATTTTAAAGCTATACCCTGTACTTTGACATCCTTTCGTGAATAATAGTATTGAACATTAAGTCTCATTTCGGTGTGGTGTCTTCCCTTAAGCCAAAGATGTACTCCAGGAACCTTCGCAGTGCTGTCTCTGGCAAACAATAAAGAACAAGAGAGCGAATTAGATCACTTTGCTTCAGGCATTTATATAAGTAATTTTAATGATAAAGGCAAGAACTTTTACGAATAGTTTTAAGTAAAACCGAAAATCATAATGGTTTGAAAAGTTGTATAACTTAAAACATATTTGTTTTTTGCTGAAATGTTTTATTTTAATTCATATAGTTTTCAAGGTCACTAACTTTTTTAAAACGACACTTTGGACCCATTTATTTCAGGTATTTGCTACTCAATGAACTTTCAGAAATGAAAAAAAAAACACCAGGGACACGACCCTGTTAAAACTAAAAAAATGTATAAATGAGCCGGCAGTCTCCCAAATAGGCTCAACCCAGCAACTTATATTTGTATAAAATAACATACGGCTACCTTCATGTAAAGTAATTGTCTGATTTTTTTTGGAGGGGGGCGGGGGCGCAACAGTTTCTTGTACTGTCATCGTTAGTACTAGTCTAGCCGACACTAACACACTGGCGATATACTCTACTTTCTGCTAATAATGGTTCTGACCTAAATCTACATTTTTGTGCGGAATAGTTTATCGAAAGCTGTCTTACAGCGTTTAATATAAACTGCTTCAATTTTTTTTTATTATCGTCCTAGAGAAAAGGGTGCACAATCTGCAAGAAGGAATGTGGAAGAGGTTTTGTTTCCCAAGTTGTGACGTATAACCATTGCCCGCATCCAATCTAGTATTTGCTGGCTGGTAAAAAGATTATTTTTTCCAAAAAAAAAACTCATTTAAAATAGTTGTAGGTCTATTTTTGGGTTGTCAACACACCTAGGAATTGATAAATAATAGTATAAACATTGATTATCGGTCTCATGATATGCTTAATATGTGGAATGTTTTATGAAAATGAAGTCCAGGTAGTAAAAACTAGTTCCATTTAATATTCAATTAAATAAAAGTATTTTTTTCTTAACATGCTGTGTTTGAAAAAAAAAAAGTTTCATGGCAAGCCCAGTTCTGAAAAAAGCAGTTAATATTACATCTATATTTTAAAGACAAGACTATGTTAAAATAAAACAAGATTAGCCGCTGGGTCTTGAATATGGGCTTATACTAGAGATACAGTTTATAATGTGACTCAATTGGTTTTCTTTTAAATTTTAGGTTTCTAAAATTCTTAATCCAGTAAGAAATGTGTCTTAATGAGACACTCACTTATATTTTCTCGATGTGAATAATTATACTCATAGCATTTTTATGGTGTTGACTAGCAGAGTATATTGACCTCACTCTCATTAATCTTCTAATCTAATTCTCTATAGTTTTGCTAAACATAACGTGCAAATATAGACACAAAAAAAAATAATTGTAAAAGTATCTAATCTGACGCACATACTTTGCTTGACAGCTCTCACTCTGGAGGAGCGGTGGTAGTTGTGAGCTGGAAGAGGCACGTGTTCCACGCACAGCTGTTTCTTCTCATCGTACTGTGTGCCCATGCGACATACGCAGGCGAAGCTGCCCACGGAGTTCTGGCAGATGCGGTTTGCTTTACACTTGACGTCTTTCTCTGTGCACTCGTCGACATCTTTTTTTCCAATTTGTTTGTTTGAAGAGATTTACAAATGTAAATGATAGGACTTTAGTATCTGGTGGTTAGAAACTGACAGGGAAACACGGTTGTGTTTGATACTAGCATTACCGTCCAGCCCCGCCCCCCCCCCCACACACACACAACTATTTACGGGGCTCAAATTTTCATTAGGCGAATGCAAAAGGGGAATTTTTTTCTAAATAAGCAGTTTTATTTTAGGCACACTGAATTTGGTTGCATAACCAAGCCAATTTGGGACTACCACTTTTTTTGTAAAACTATTTTTTCTCTCAATTAGCAATCTTTTTTCAGCCTTACTGAATTCGGTTGCGCAACCACGCCAACTTTTGAGTAACGCTTTTTTAACTATTGATATATATTTGGAAACCTAGGTAAAAAACATAATATTCCAAAAAGAAATTGTTTTATCAAATCAATGGTAAGGCGATCCTAATCATTCCGTTTAACAAGATAACTATCAAAACTCCTCAATGTGTCGATTACGTGTATACTAGATCTACTGAATATTTTAAGGCTTATAAATCTTTAATTTTTGTCCTTGTCTTTGTTGTACTTTCTTTATATTATTAGGCCCTAAAAGATTTCGACATTCTTTCTTTATAATATTTTATTACTGTTGTTGTTGGTTTGTGCGTTCTTGTTATACTGATTCTCTTATTTCGATATTTTTTAAAAGCTGTGGTTCTCCTGCATTTGTTTTTAAAATTGGAATTTCGCATTGAAAACAAATACAAAATCAATTCCAGAAAGGCTGTATTCGAATTAGGTTTTGACCTCATTAATGATCAGTTATATTTTTAATATATGCCTGAATGTGAATCGAATACCAGCACCTGATATGATAAATCTATAGATCTCTCTGGTTTGTTATATTCTACAAACATATATGTAAAAAATACTGAATATAATTATGTGTTGTGTTTTCTTTATGAATTGAAGCTTCCAAAACAGAAAAAAGGCCTGTATTTAGATCCAGATCAACTTGGTCTAGATGTAGAATGATGTCGAAACCAGTCACATCGCATATTACTGGTAAAGTCACTCACAAAGTCGCCGCACTTTATTTAGTTGACATAAATTGAACTATTCATCGTAACCTACCAACGCATAGCTTAAACCGTGAGCTCCACCTGAATCCACGTCTGTCTTTGTGGCACTCGCACGTTATGTTAAATCGGTTTCTCCGGAGAGACTCCAGGTCTCTATTCTCGTATGGGAGCCACTTGCACGTTCGATCCTGACGAAACGGATACACGTTTGTCATATCTGTCAGCAATATATTGACATTGAACGAAAACGAAATACAAAGTATAAAAGAACCACCAAAGGGAAGATTGACTCGGAGTAACGATATCAAATTTTCTTGGCACCGCCACAATTTGAGATAGTGAGCAGTACTAGCTTTTTTTGACGACGGAAACTTTCTTTGCATGTGTACGAAGGTTTTTCGGAACATAACCGCAACATGTAGTAACACAAACTTTTGCTTTAACATGGAGCTCAAATTTTGCAAAAAAAAATCAAATCAGTTTATATGACTCGCGTTTAGTCGGAATGAGTCGGAAGTCGGAAATTCCTTTTTTAGAAATCGCTATTCAAAAGTCATTTTTCTTCTTTTCCTATATCTTTTTTACCCACATAAGTTTTAAGATTTTCCTACAGACTGGTTGTAATTTTCTTTTTTTTGTTATGTTTTAATCTGGGAAAAAATATCTCGAGCAAAAGAGAAACAACTTTGAATACAAGAATTGCGACACCCTACTCATTCAATGTACACAATATTTGCCTACTTTATAGCCTGATTTAGTCCCCATCAAGATCTGTGGTCTTCTTCCAAACATGAGGCGAGGAAATAGAATCAATACCCTCATTAAAGCATTGTTTATCAAGCTTTGAGGAACAATCATGGATTTATTCAATGAGAAATCAATTGGTGCCAAGTCAGAACTGTAAGTTGGATAAAACGTTTTGTCAAAAGTCCAAGTTTTTCTAGAAGCTTAATTTCTCCAGGACTATTATTTGACTCGCAATATGCAGCAGTATCCATACCACTGTCTTTGTGCAGCATTGTTTAATGAAAAAATATTTTTCGTATTAACGAATTTAGATACAGTAGCCATTAAGTTTACGTCCACTTTACGTAGCTCTGAATTTTTTTGCCAGATACGGTTGATGGATGTTTCAACATCATGGAGTCTAGGTTTTTCAGGTCACGTGATGCCTCGATGTTTTATGACTATTATAATGTATATACCTCACTTTCACCTTTTTAAACACCAAAAGCAACAAATTGAAGGGGAAAAGGAAAGGTGACAAGTAGTGGATTAGGGCTTTAAAAATAATACCCAGTCTACCGTTGGCAAAAGACCATAGTTCTTCGAGGGAACATTAGCAGGAACTAGTCGAAATGACCAAAGTGAGTATCAAGTAAAGGTTAATTTCGAGCAAAATCTTATAATATGTACTATATATTAAATTCCAGTTTTCTGATTACTGCCAAGACAACCCTCATACCTCGAAAGGACTTGATAGCTTTATTGTTAACTTATATGTTGTTCTATTGGCCTGGGGGGTTTGAGGGGGGGGGGCGGTGAATTCTTCCTTGATTCGATCAACGATTGAAAAACCTATGATATCAAATAATTTTTTTTCTTTATTGTAATCTTAGTTGTTTAAATGTAACAACAAACGTCAGTTATCTCTCTTCCTTTTTGTTTTAAGATATAAAAGGTCAAGTCAACCTTTAACTAAAAGACTATGATCCAACAGCGTTACTTTTTAAACAAATATATATATTCTTGTAAGATGTCTTTTTTTTGTTCCTACACATCCCGCCCTCTTGCTTCAAAGGCACTAGATAGTTAATCGATTTTTTTTGAGTTCTTGAGACAGCTTTCTAAAAGTAAAATCAGCTCTTTGTGGCAAAAACTATCGTGAGAGTCGCTCAGCAGTCAGTAAGATTTTACCATGACTTACTTATAAAATGTTTGCAGATTTGCTTTTTGAGCCGATAATTTGCGCAAGCTAAACTGTGCCACGGTTTAAACAAATCAAAGGTCTCTAAAAAACTTAGGGTATTAAGAGATTAGTTTAAGCTGCCTTCAATGTAAAGAAACGAAGCCTAGAAACTGACTTTTGGATATATCGAATTTGTACTGTAAGGGTCGTTTGAAAACTAAGGGTAAAACATTAGGGCATATGCACATTTTTAAAATTGCATTAATTTCCAAGTGACTATTTTGAAAAGTATACAGACAGTGTGAGAAAATTTTGGTTTAAGTTTGAATGAGTTGCTATAAAAAATTGTCTAACTATCAATAAGTCGATATTCACAATTCGTCACCGAACGCCCCTCGTACGATGATATTTATTAAAATACTTATATCGCTTTTGAGCAATTAAAAAAATACCTTAAGATGTCTGCATGGATTTCCCTTATCTTCACGCAGAGCAACAGGTGATGGGACGCTTCCTTCTGTTTTTCTGCCATAACATGGGTCTGCAAAAAGTTGGGTTTAAAAATGTTTTGGCAGCACCTTTTTGCAAAAAAAAATTTGTTTTTTGAGCTATTAAGAATTTCGTTTTCAACTATTTACCCTAAGTGCACGTTTTTTTTTCTCCTTTGTATTATTTAGAATAATGTAGCCCATGACGCTGATCTATGCTTTCCGCAGATTATCTTGGGAGTAAGGGTTAACAACTGCCTATTTGTTCTTCTTCATAACGCGGTGAAAAAAATGTGTACTCTTGGTTTCAATTTAAAAGACAGTTTTCTATCTAACGGTTCTGATCATAATGTTTTTATTTAGCTTTTTTCTTCTACTACAAGCTTGTCATTTGTTCATCAAAGAAACTCAAATTAAAATAAAAAACATTGCATTTAGACTGGCTGCGAAAATCGCGAGGTAATCAACAAAAGAACCTAATTTAAATTAGATGATTGTAGCAAAGTTCTTTTCACGCATTGAGCGGAGGATACTGTTTTAAAACAGCGGCAATAAGGGCAGTTCTTCTTGTAGTCTCCCTGCGTTCCTTTTTTAGGCAGACTGTGCACATTTCATGCACTATTAGTTATCAGGGTCATTGACAAGCTTGCCTCTTGCCTTTTTTCTTGCGCAAGTGCACAATAGGTGTGTCTTTGAAACCTTGAGAT
>BMAT01007362.1:0-24241 GCA_019649035.1 Elysia marginata
TACAGCAGAAATGAATTTGAACTTTACCCTGAAAAATTACTTCTGATGAGTGATGTTAATTGCACTACATTTGTCAGTTTAAGAGAAGCGGTTGTATTTGGCTCTCGGTGTGGCGGTCAAGGTTACATTAAATGCAACTGTTCAGGGTCAAAGAAATGCCAAACAAACAGATGTAAATGCTTCAAAGCAAAGCTGAAATGTAATAGTCGATGCCACCAAAGTCTCAACTGCAAAAACAAATGAGTTCATGTTAATGAATATTTTATATGTAATTATCATTTTTTAAAAATATTTTATTAAACGGTATGGATAAGCTACTGCATGCATCCACTGTCATTTAATTTATTTCTGTCATTCCGCCATCTTGGTTTTTTTCGAGAGTAGTCATTCCTTGGAAATGCCTGACTGTCTATTTAAGTCATTCTCCAAGAATGCCTAAAAGTTTTAGGCATTCCTGAAAATGCCCGATCAAAACAGGAATTAACTGGAAATGTCTGAATTTTCAGGCATTTCCGGGGAATGACTAGTTTCCGGGTTTGGCTGTAACATATATATAATGTCACATTATAATAATAAAAATAATAATGATAATAATAAATAATAGTTTTCTGTGACTAGGTAGTCTGCTGACAGTGTTGGCAATGAGATGTTTGCGTACAGCACAAGTCTGAAAAAGGAACAGACCATTGTCAAACCCTTTGCCATGTTGCCAAGAATGCTGATTCAGGTATCCTGACATACGCTGGCTTTGAAGTCGACAAAGGTGAGAAGCGTGTTCTTGTTGGCATGTAGGGGATGATGTGGTTGAGGTCTTCATAGACATGTTTTTTTTACCTCGTCAGTATTTATCAAGGCTGGTACAGAAGCTCTCATTCTCTGTTGCCATGTAAGGAGATTCTGAGTGCCATCTGTCATCAAATGACGCCCTTTGACATCTTGTCAAGTTTACTGCCAAGCGATAGCTTGAGGGTGAAACTGACGTCCGATTCCCTCTTCTTTTGAGCCCAGGCCTACAGAAAGTGTAAGCTGCTTCCCGCTCAATGAAGTCACCTTCCCTTTCATACCTTGTTTCACTGAGAGCAAAAATAATGAGCTTTGTACTTTTTAAGCTCACGAGTGATATCGGCAGTTCTTCTTGCTTTTCTCTTGTCTTTTTTCTGGGAAGTATGTAAGCACCTTGTTTATCGGGGACACCGATCTTGTTTGATAATGATATTCTTTCCGCACATGAAATTCTTCCTATCAACCGCGGCTAGTTGGCAAGGAAGCGTTTCAGATAAATAATTTACAACCTTGTGACTGGTGAAAAACATAACTGGCATGATCTGACATTTTGCTAAAGTATAAAATTTTCAGTTTCAGTGACGGCACACGTCGATGACTCACTGAGATTCATTTAACAGCGGCGAGTAGCAGCGGGTAGGAATGAAGCGTTCATTCTTACAAAAAAAATTGTCGCCAACTCCACAGTTAGGTGACATAAGGACGCATTTGCTGTGAACGCGTGTATGAACCGATATTTTTCTCATAGTTCACTGTGCATAGGGTTTGTGTGACACAATTCTGGCATGACATATAACTCGGTTTAACTATATACCTGCCACAGCTTTTACCTGGACAAAATTGAATCTCAGCGCATAGCCAAGGGGTGGCATACGACCCAGTTCGGTAGTCTTCGACAATCATATCGGCCCAAGTTTTTTCCTTGACCTTGTCCAAGTTTTCGAGGCATTTCTTTTCCCCCATGTGATTCATCAGGATCTCCTCCCGACGCATCGTATACCAGCACATAAAGTAAGAGGCGGTAGTCTGGAAACATAGCGATCATAAAGGGTTGGATAATCTTTTAAGCTGTCATAAAATTATAGTCGCTTTTGGTGATCGGCGGTGAAAACCTGCGATAATGTTACAGAGACGCAAGGAATAATTATGTGGGTTCATGTAAGAATCGGGTAGCATTTTTTTAGATCAAGAGTTGGCAAGCGTGAATCAATTCTGTGTCTCCACACAAAGTCAAGAAAGATTGCGTCCAATTGCATCTCTATTGTGTTAAGTAATACTTAATTTGGAAGGTAAAGCTTAAACAAAACTAGGTATTGCAACTTCCAGTCACCCCCAACTACCCTAATGTCTTTTAGATATCCTTTTTTTACTATCCATAACGTTCTTTTTTCAGGTTATAAAGAAAACAAGTGCTCAAAGTTGCGGAAGCACTAAAAATAGACATGCAGAAGCTTTGATCGTAGGCTTTGTTGACTAAACAATGTATCACTTTCCCCTATGGTTCTAACCTAAATCTACGTCACAACTTGGGAAACATAATTTCTTCAGAAATTCGTCTTGCAGATTGCCCATTTGTTGTGGCTCGATAGAAAAAAGTATTACCCAGCTTTAAAATAAAACGCTCTGGAACCTCTTTTGATGCACAATTCTGCCCAAATAGGTAGATTTATATCAGAACCATTGATGGGCTATGAGAGTAGAAACAAAGCAGTTGAACAAGCCATATCAAGTGCAATATTTTGTGGATTATCTTTTATTTAAATTCTGGAGTTTCAATTGGTCTTTACACAAAAGATTTTAAGAAACTTGGCTTTTAGCTTTCTCTCATTGATATTGTTGATTTTGTGGATTGGTTGGTTGTTTTAATTTTAACAATCCCTATCGACTGCGAGGTTATAATCATATCAGAGACGGCGCTGGGCACAATTGAAAGCGTGCTACCAAACTGCGATGTAAAGTTCACTTGTGTACACCACACCCAGTCACTTTACCCTGACACCGGGTCGACTTGACTTAACACTAAATCCAAAATGCCAGACACTAGTCAGATCAGCTGGTAATACAAATCTTAAAGTCCTTGGTTTGACTCGGTCGGGGATCGAACCACGCACCTCCCGGTCTCTGAACGAGTTTCTTACCGCTGGCCCACAGAGCCGGTTTTGATTTTTTTATAAATCTTTTTATCTACGATACGGCTGCAAATGTTGTTGTTTCAGGTGTTGTCAATATATTTGCCAATTGTGCTTCATTAACACTATTGTTGACTTTTTAAATGTTGGTGTTGTTCTTATTGGTAATGTTATAACTGATATTATGGTTAGTGTCATTATAAGTTTGGAAATTAACAATAATTATCTTCGGATCGCCTTTTCTTCAGGGCAACATTATAAACTCTACTAAAACAGCATTATTACCCTGAATTGGAAAAGCTCCAAATCGGAAGAGAGCGGGTAGTATGCAGGGACGTTATCGGGTACCATTTCCGCCAGCTCTGGCTCAGTAGCCGAGATCGAATATGAATCTCGAGCCGTGGCCGCGATCTCCCGAATACAGGCCATAAGACCTTCGTGGCAAGCATCGCTTACCTGCGGGTGTAAGTTCCTAAGACCTGGGATAGGGAAGTGTTTGTGGAATACCTGGGGAAAAGTTTGGAGGTAGGGGAGGGAGGATAAAGTGGGGCTGTGATGTGTGAAAGCTAAGGTAGCATGTTATTGAGATGATTAGATATACATGTACTTGTATCATTTCGGGGTGGTACATAGATTGATGAATACATGGTAAGATAAAACCAGGTCATTCCTTGCGTCGTCATAATGCTGTTTACTGCCGTAGTGGTAGCCTGTCGAATGACTGTTTCTTAGATAAATAAATAGATAGATAGATAGATAGAAATATAGATATATAGATAGACAGATAGATAGATAGATATATAAATAGATTGATAGATAGATCGATTCATAGATTAAACTGTAAAAAGGTACATATAGTAATCAAACCCTAAAAGTATTACCGAAGCTAACCTCAGTAAGGTGGATATATCACCAACAAAAAGCATTAATTTCAGTTAAAAAATATCTGAAACACTTGACTTTTTATAGTAATTAGTTTTACCGAACGATTTTGATACTGAGACTTACCCTAGGGTCATACCTCCATGAGAGCTCGTTCCCGCGACGTCGGTCCACATCGAAATACTTGTGAGCGGCCAAAAAGATACCTACCCAACGAAGCTCTGTGTGGACAGGATCGATTACTTGAAATTGCGGGTCTTCTGCAGGCCAACGAGTATACATCAAGTAATAATTATTACCATTTATATTTTGTATTTTGCCTTTAAATATTCAACGAAAATTTCGATGTAATTGTTGGAGTAAAGCTAATAATATTATTACGGTTAGTCAACACCACATTCTCAACAAAATTTGAAACAACTTCCTTTTATAATTTTTTTGGCTAATTTGTTTAACTTAGTGCCATTAAAGTTTCGGGTGGCCACAAAAACTTTTTTAGGTATAAATCAAGTATTTCTCAGCTTTCAAAATTAACAAAACATTTTAAATTTAATTCATAAGTTTATCATACTGATCTCACAGCTGGAGACTTACAAAAGAAATTAATTCTTTGCCTTTAGACAATAACAACTTGACAGGATTCTTTTTTTTATTGGTCACTTTTCCAATGTCTCGCCCAAAATATACATTTAGATCTAAACTAGCCTTAATCTGCAAGTGAAGAAAAGATAAAAGGTCTACATATTTTAGATCTAGATTTAGGCTATAGATCTTTTTCGAAAAAAACTGCTTTCAACATTAAAACAAAAGCTGAACGTTGTTTTATTTTTAGATTTACCCGCTTGACAAAGATCAAAGATGTGTCTAAGATAAATTGTTAGGCCTATCAAATTTAACAAGCTTTTTACAACCATTTCCTGAGGATATTATAAACACATATAAAAATGGAATGCCCCACAGTGTTGAAACAAAAACTATTCTCAGTTTTTGTGATGTGGCATTCAATAGCTGCCCAAAATGGAGAGGAGTTCGGTGGTAAAAGGAAACTAATTTGGAATTTCCGAAATTGAAAAAAGTGAATTTTTTAAATGTTTGTTTGCTATATTACAGACTTTAAGCAGCAACGCGTGAGTATGACGCGAACGTCTGTGGGTCCATTTTTAGAAACTGGTTTCATTATTTTTATAGTTACCTCAATCTGCTTTCCCGATTTTCACGTACGCGTAGTGAGACACGGTGCGTGTGCTGAAGGTCTCTATTGTTATCTTTTTTACCACATTGTTTCGAATCGAAAAGCACAGGGCATAGATGCATATCTGCATTAAATTATTTTAATATCAAGAGAGAAGTTTGTGATTCTGACAGTTATTGATTTATGCTTTATGCAAACGCAGATCTGTACCTTGTGGTTCTATTATATTACTCTGTTTTGTGAACAAAAATACTGAAACAAATTCTATGTTGAGTATTTTGTTTCTAAGTTTTTCAGGAGTATCTTTTGACCTGCAATTACAGATGTTGAAAAACTCATATTGCAATGTAAAGACAATTTTAAAAAAATGTTCTCCAATAATGCAAAACAAAATTATAAGGAAAGAAATGCCGCACCCTCCGATAGAAAGATAACGTCGTTAAATGAGACGATATGTATGAACGCGTGGCGTTTTCTTTATAGCAGTACTCCTAGGCTGAAAGAATTTTTTTTCTCTCACGACGCACGGCATATCTAAATTCAAAGTCACAAACAGCTGATTTTAAATTATAGAGGTTTTGTTTCTAGTTTTCCCATAGTCTGCGGGTTTTTTTTTCACATCGTGTAAAATGGGTATTTTATCCACGTAGTCATATTAACTATCCAATAAAACAGTATTAAGTTTTCAATTACTTACTTACTTGAGTTATTGCTTCTCGCGTCCCACTCATCAAAAGTTGACGCCTTGGTACCGTTTTGTATTATTGCTGCAAGCCCAATCCACTGTCTTCTCTTTGTGCAGTTTTCTTAGTTTGTCAAGGTCCTTTTGGCCTTCGAGGGTGCATGATATTGCCATTCATGAGAGGTCGTCGTTAAGTACGACAGGTAGCGTACAGTTATTTATAAATTATTCTTTTTGTGCACCTGCTTTTAAAGTGTTAGCGATCATATTGAGTCCTCTAACACCTTTTTTTTAAGGAAACCAATTGTATAATTATATTATGCTGGTGATTGTGACAGTTACTGTTTGTTCTAAAGATGGTTATATAGGTTTTTGATCTATCTAAAAAGATCTTTTGATAGATACGGCTTTTAAATTCATAATAAAAAACCGTAAACAGATGAGAACAAATGCCATGGGGGAGGAAATCCAGGATGGTAAATGGGCTAAGGGAACCAGTCAGTCAATCGTCTGCTGTAAAACCCTCGTTACTCGTGGGTGTTATTGCATCAAGCGTTATTATCGTCAGCTAGCAAGGTCTCTATTTTTAAATGACTTGAACTCAGAACAAGAGAGTCGATCGGGTATACTCTAAACTAAATATAACCATCAGTATGGGACTGTTTCAGGTCTCTAGGGCTGAATGTAAGCCTAAAAAAACTCAAAAAATGTTAAAGGGGATTTACTCTTAAATAATTTAATTAGTTTATTGAACAGATCTATAGAAACATGTAGAATATTAATTTGAAACAAAAGACATTTAAGTATTTTACGCATCAAGTTGGCTCATACCTTTTTTTCACCAAGATGGGTTTGTGTCTTTTTTTGCCTCTAAGCCTCCAAGTCTAGGGATAAAATTGCACACGGAAAAATACGATTAACGTTAAGTCTGATGTCTCGTTAGCAAAATCATATTTATAACTTAGACTTTTACGAGAGGTATCATGATGCAGAAAACTCTTGAATGTTGGTTTACCATTATTAGAGATCATGCGTTATCAGCCGACTCAGGAGATCGAAGCCAACAGGGGAAGAAATCCAGCATGGCAGATGTTTTAAGGGGATCCGCTAGTCAATCCTCTGCTGTATAACACACACTACCTGTTGGTGTTATTGTGTCATACGTTATCGTCATCAGCGCACAAGCTCTCTGATTATGAATGACCTGAACTTGGAGCAAGAGAACATCAAAACTTTTAAGGCACCTAAATAGATAAAGCTTTGTTTGAGATTTTTAAACTTGTTTATTTCAAAACCACAACATTCCGTTGGTGATTAGAGGAAAAAACATTAAAACAAGTATATGATGCAAGTTTTTACGATGTAACGCTTATAGAAACACTACTACCATTAAATGAGGAGGTCCAATTTTTCAGACTTGGTAAAACACAACTGTCGTTTTAGTTCATCATGGTTTATTAAACCGTCTTATGGTTTATTGTAGCGTACAAAAAATGTAAACTTCTGGACAAAAAAAAAACGTTTCTTTTTTCGATCATAATTACTAACATAAGATGAGCAGCCACCATCCTCGAACCTTGGCCTGTCTAAAATATAAGAGTTATCCAGATGTTGATAACAAGTCGTGTTTGACCTCCCAAAACAATTATGTCTAACCAAAAAAATGTAAGGATAATTTTTCGATATGGCACAACTGTTAATGTACTTTTTTCTGCTTTAAACGTCAAAGTTCAACAACTCAAAAAATGGAGTAGATAAAAAAAGAGCAAACGAGACCGCAGTAGAAACCACTTTACATCAACCTCTTACCACCACCTAGTTGGCTTTACTGGTTAAATAAAAAAATGATATCCAACGCGATGAGATTTGAGTCCCAAAACAATCTAAGAGGTTTTTTATTGTGTGTACTTATAAAGATTAAATCTAATATGAAGTTCCCCCTGTCCAAATGTTATTGTTTTATTTCCAAAAATGTTTGATAACTTCAAATTTGAGAGCGAACTAAGCTAGTCGTCAAATCAGAACCTGTTCAATACTTTTTCTATAAAAATCATGCAAAATCCACATCAACAAATTTTGTCGGTTTTTTTTTTCTTCAGAACTTCGCATTTCAAACGATCTTTTTAACAATAAAAATTATATCTTCTCGATTTATTACATTTGGACTAAAATTAACCAATTCTAAAGCTTGAAAACTTTTTTCACAAAAGAATTCAAACATTTTGGAAAAGTTCTTTTTGAGAAATGTCCGATAGGAATTTTATGATAAAATTTGACCTCTACAATTGAGTCTTTTTCATACTCTTATTTAGGATTCGAGTCCTTATTTATTCCTTCTACACATTAGTAATTAAAGGTTGGTTTGTAACATGAAGGTACTATTATTTTCCCTAAAAATGTCTGTGATCACTAAAAGTTTTTAAAGCTCAACTCAATTATTTCCACAATGTGTACTTAAAATTCATGTGTATTTATGAATTGAACATTGACAGAAGCATCGTTTTAAGAGGCAGCCAGTTTATAAACCTAATTAAAGAAAGTCACAAAAAGTTTTTAAAAAAAGGATCCACCACATTTTAATAACAAATTTAATTGTTAAATGTGACAGATACACCACCTTCCTTTATAATATTCTGTAACATTAGGTTTTTAATCGTTTTATACTATGTTCATAATAATAGTTTTTGGTGAGATATCACAAATTTTGGTAAACTAAACTTTTGATCTGGTCTTAAGTGCATGCACTTTATTTTAAACGGATAGCTCTTTTAGTAAAAAAAAAAAAGTTTAAAGCCTTGTTTACCTTATCTCTTGGAGTGCACTTAATCAATTTTTTTCTTACCTAATCATTTTGACCATACTAAAACATTACGAATGACGCAAGTCCCAAGAGATAGTTATGGTTATGGTTGGGGTTCGAGGGCTTGCTAATAAAAAAGGAATGATAGAAAACATGTATGTTAGCTATTTGCACATAAAATACTCTAGCCAGTTCAGATTCGTACCTAGGTATCTTATTGCTTGATCCAATGTGCTGAATTCGTATATACATTGATTTGAAGTGATATCAAACTCGTTATCAATACTCAATAATTATTTCAAGTGCGTTTGGCTGTATAAAGTAGTGAAGTAAAGTTTCCGATACTAGAGACGAGCGTATCGGGAACAAAGAGCAGTTTTCTTATTTTTTTCAAGCACACGGCGTTGTGGGTGTGAGGGAATGTGAGGTAGTTAGCAAGTTTTAATGCTTTCCTCGCCGCCTTCACTTTTGCCGAGTCTTAAGAGACCTAGCTACCCAATGGGTGCTGGGTTAGCACAGAAGAACAAATTTTAACCAGGAGTGGGGATCGAATCCCTCACCTTTCAGATAATATTAAACCGCCTTACCAATTGCAGGATCGCTCACCTCAATTAGTCGTACACAATTAAAAGAGGCGAAGAAATGGAGAAACATTGTCGAAAAAACATTTTTTTGCTAATGTTTCAATATATTTAGATTTTCTTTGTTTAATTTCAAAGCAATCATTCCCAAATGAAAGCATGATTATACCAAAGCTAAAGCCACAAGTAGTATTAAAGGGATCAATAATTTTCTTACCAAAGAGCGTTTTTTCCAACGAGATACTCAACACAAATTTCTTGCGATAATCGTGTTAATCTAACTATTTAGTTTTGTGGTGGTTGTTGTTAGGGACGTGTGGCCTGTAAATTAAAAGTTTGGGTTTCTTGGCCTTTTGTTAAAAATAAATATACCTTAGATTTTGCTGATCACGAGTAACTTTTAGACTTTTTGCGTGAATGTAGGCATGAGAGAGATTCAGGTGAGCAGACTGACGTCATCGAGGAAAATCAGAAAAGACAATTGCTCTGCATGCAGTAGTCATTGAAAGATTTAAGTATGATGTTTACAGTTTTGGCTGATTTTCACATCAATTCGTGGCACTTCTGATTGTATACTTTAATAAAAATCTTTCGATATTTCTGTGGTTTGCACATGACCAGGGTTGGAGTAGGCACCTAGCATCTAGTAGTGGGAATATTGGTGTTTATTTTGCTAATTGAAAATAATCATAGAGCACTTCTTGAAACTTGAAGTATTGTTTTATCTATCCTTTATTTTGTATAAATTATGTCCTGTATACAAAATGTTCCACTTCTACTACAGAAGCAGGTCTGTTCTAGATTGGTAGAATTAAGTAAAACTAAAAGCAACAACATTTAAAACAGCAAAAACAACGAAGCCTTTATCGCGAACAATAAGCCATATTTATATTTGTGTTAGCAACCGAATGTTGAACATGTGAACACAGTATGGCAGCACATATGCTAAACGACACAAAATGCTAGACCTGCTCCTTGAAGATAAGAAAAAGGTTGAAAAATGGTATCATCACCTAAATTTTGGTCGGAGCTTCGTTCTGACCTAAATCTACCCATCGGTGCGGAATCGTTTATCAAAAGTGGTAAAGGAGCGTTTATTTTTTAAAGCTGCGTAATATTTTGCCTATCGAGCTACATAAAGAATGCGCAATCTGCATAAAGAAAGACAGAAAAGATTGTGTTTCCCAAGTTGTGACTTATATTTAGGTCAGAACCATCGGTTCTGGTTAAACTCAGCAAACAAGAAAATATTTACGTGAAGCAACGTGGCTCAGTCCTGTGTTGTTTGGGCTTCTGTTAGTTAATGGTAATTCAAGCACTCATCAGTCGTTCATAAGTTATAGGAGGAGACCATGCCAGTTTAAGACTTATTTATTTTCTATTCCAGTCTACATTGCAAGACACACACATTGCATTGTATCAATCTTGATATGCCAAGTAGGTTCTTTTCCTATAGATTATGTGGTCATCGCGTGATCCGGCGGTCGGGGGCTGCTGATTCGGACCTACCCACGTGTCATGTTGTAATTTCTTATAGAAGCAATATATCCACACTTTTTCCAGCCCAACTAACATCGTAACTATTACCTGGATAATGGCAGGGCCTAAAACTTGTGAAATGTTAGTATTTGAACGCCTAATAGGCAGCCTGTACTGAAATGCTATAAAATATGACTCCAATTTGCTTTAGCGTGTATTGACCTACTTGGGGGGGGGGGTAAATATAAAAAGTCTTTCAACTGCTTTCGTTGTTTTATTCCTCAGTGGAATGATTTGCCAATTCAAGTCATAGAAGTTCCTCAAGGACACAGACAGTCCCGGAATAGAGGTTTTTCCGCCAACTTTGCGCGCTGGACAAAACCAACATAGCCTTCACTCAAAAGAGGTAATATATGAGACCGTAAAAGAAAATAAGCTTAGTGGACTAAGTTTAAGCCCGTTTCACATGACCCACTATCCCGTGCGAAGGTGTCCGAAACGTCTCTCGACCGAGGATCTGTCTTTGCATTCACGCGTGTCGTTGTCATGTGAAACCAGGGTATAGGTGATTTATAAGGATATAACTTTTTTTCAAATGGCGCAGATTCCTCTATACGAGATACGCCTTATGTGAAACAGGCTTTAGGGAAGCTTAGTGGCGATATTCTATAAGTTTTTTCTTTGCTTAGTGGCCAGGTGGTGGGTGCCGAAGCGGCAGTGTTCTAATACCACAGCCAAACATTTTAAGCCTTTTTCACTTCAGTATAATTTTTATATCCGTCCAATGTTAATCTATGCCTCAAATATTTCAATGTTGACTACAATAATCTAAGCTAGTTTAAAGAAGCTTTGGAAGTGTTTATTGGAATATCATTCTATCACATATCCTCCTACATGAACATGCAACAGTGATTTAAGATGAAGACGAGCAAGAAACATTTATCTAAGTTATAGTTTTGTACGTCATTGATATAGCTTGCTAAGCCAGTTTAGTCTTTTTAAGTACTATATTTTGCACACTGCTGAAATGTTACTGCTTTCACCTCTTTGCAAAAGAGTTCAGAAGAATAACAAGAGTGCAGATTTGACATTAAATAAAATTTGCGATAAAGATGTATACTCTTTACACACAGTTTATCGAACTTATCAAAAATTATGGCCAAGAATAAATTGAAAAATATAATGGTGTGCAGGCAGCAACTTATTGTACTTGTGTTTATTTACCGTCTATTCAGTCATTTTATTAATTTTTCGGCTCCCAAATAGACACAAAGAAAGTGCGATACTTTTTCCCTAAGTGTTTACCAAGCCCAGTCCCGATAAGGTGTTTGGCTGTGTGGCTGAGAACGCGTTTTTTTTAATGAAGTATTGACAAATAGGGTGTGTCATGTCTTATCAAAGAAAACCGTCTTTGATTAAATTATCCAAAGAATTTCAACTTGGGGTTGTATTGTTCAGTTAGCTTTCTCTCATAAACTTCGTCATTTGATATAATCAAAGAATTGTTTCATTTAATTTCGTCACCTTGGCCATATTCTTATACAAAACTCGTGCAACAAAACTTATACGTATTCAAAATAATTACGTTGATGTGAGCTCGAGTTTCCGTTGATATTGACGTTACTGTAAAAATGTCACTGATAGGTATTTTTTTACAAGAAATTTGTTTTAAGTAGTTTGTAATTATACTAAATTGCTCACAGAGCTTCACAAAGTATACAGGTTTGTTGGTTTCTGGAATGTACCAACGTCTTTGGACACGTTTTCATTTCATGTTAGACTTTACTTTTGATGCAAACACACATTCTGTTTCAAAATTTTAATTGTCCTTTTTCTCTGTTTTTAAAATTAAAATTAAGTGCACGTTTCACCATAAATACGTAAAAAAAAGAGTTGAAGATTTTTGTCCCAAGTATTCCGTTTTTACAAAATTTATACTAATTATAGGGTGTTTTTAAAACATATTCTAAACAATTAATTTTTTATTTTGGACCTTCGCCTATAAGTCACCTTCGAATTTTTCTTGTAATGACTAACGTTTGCTAACTTCCTCATATCCATTTCTGAATTTGTTAAACTTTTTACTTTTAAAGGTATTTTTAGCGCTTATCTGATATACTTAGGCGAAAAAAATAAAAAGAAACCATCAAAAAATAATTAAAATTTAATTTTAGATGCCTCGTTTAAATGCGAGTCTGTGTTTGCATCAATGTGAACCCTTTCTACTTTTCAAGCGTCGAAAAAGTTGGACCTTTTTCTCATTTTGAGATAAAATTGAGGTCATCAGAACGACTGCAAAATTAATAGCTGCCGTGGGAAACTTCCTGCCTTTTCTCACCTGTCATTAGAAAATGCTGAAAACAAAGTTGCTTCATTTCTTAACTGCGTCTTACAGTTGCACTCGTACTTCTTTTTTTTTTTTATCAGTCTTTAAAATCTCCATTGTCCATTTTCTTTACACACCTATTTGGTTGTTCAACAAATGGTTCCAGGGTCAAAGTGACCAGTTTTGTGATTTTCTTTGTCTATCCGTTCCTTTTCTTGTGCTGTGGTTGTAAGCGTTTAACTCAATTATTTGTTTTTATCTGTCTGCTTGATCTAAGGAACGATTCTTACAAACCGTACAAGAAACCAAACGATAACGTTAGTTACATCCACAAATGCCGCAACCACACCCTGCCGCAATTAAAAACCTACCAAAAAGCAGTGTGAAAAGAATAAACACAAATTCGAAAAACGAAGAAATTTTCTACCATGCAGCCCCCAAATACACAGAGGCTTTGAAGAAAAGTGAATTCAACCAAAACTTTAAATTCAATAAAGACAAAGAGGAGTACAACAAAATCAAAGAAGACAGAAAGAAAAGAAGAAAAATAACCTGGTTCAACCCTCCATTCAGCGACAGTGTGTCAAAAAGAAAACTGCCCACTGAATGGACATTGCCTCGTTAAGTGCATTGTCTATAAGGCTACTGTAACAAAGACAAAAACAAACAAGCAGGAAACATATGTAGGATTTACAGAAAACACTTTCAAGACCAGATACAATCAACACAAGTCATCTTTTAAACTAGAACATTAAAAAAGCTTCTACCAGCCTTAGTGAACACCTTTGGGCCCTAAAAGACAAAAACACAGAACACAAAATTAAATAGCAGGTATTAAAACAGACGAGACCGTATATGCAGGGGAAAAGCCTTGTCCGTAGTGCCTAGAAGAAAAACTTGCTATATTGAGAAAAGATGTGCCTTAAATGTGCGGGAGGAGATTTTTGTCGCATTGTGCTTATAGAAGAAAGTTCTGGCTAGCGAACGCACCCCATCCGGCCACGCTGGTAAACACAGACCAGCCAGCCAACACAAACCTGTCAGCCATGTGATGAGGGCAGAGCTGCTCGAAACTTCGAAGTAATGGCGAGGTGCAAAATTTAGGTAAATATGACAATTATTACCCTCCTAAAGTAGAGCACTGTAAAAATTATGTTATTTTACCTTAAAACCTATAATATATAATTATCTATCTATCTATCTATCTATCTATCTATCTATCTAAAAATCTATCTATCTATGTGTCTGCTTCTCTGTATGTGTATGTAAATCTAGTTAGCTAATCATAGAATTTAATTTTTTATTGATCTGCTTCTAGTAATCTAGTTTTACATTCTTATTTTTCTCTTATTTGCACTCTCTCTCTCTCTTTCACTCACTCTGTCTCTGTCTTAGTCTCTCTGTCTCCGTCTGCCTGTCCGTTTGTCTGTCTGTCTGTCTCTTTCTCACACTGTCTGTCGTATGTGATAAAACATTCATTTCAAATTTATTTTTCGTGGATTGTTAATGGTTTTAGCACTAGTATTATTTGGGTAGTTATCAAAATTGTGATAAAGTTTTAAATTTACTTCGCTTTTCCCAAGATATTGAAAAAGTTGTTTTAGTTATGGAAATATATCTGGTACTTTCCAGGACCACGAAACACTAGCTTATCTGTAGTTGTATCTTCTTGGCACAGTTGTCAAGTACTTAGGCAAAACAGGCTTATCAACATCAATCCTCGTTTATAACCTACTAAAAATTGGGGCAATGAATAGTTATGTAACAAAATGTAAACCTGTAATAAATAACTTTAAAAATTATCTTTTGAATAATTGTTGATGATTAACCAATAACAATAATAAGCTGTGTGCTCTTTCACAGCCACTCGATAAAAAACCTATGTACTTAAAGGAGGTCAGAGAATCAAGGGCTAAAACAGTGTTTTGAGTTTAAAACTGTATATGAAAAATGTTGATTGTAGGCAAACATGCTGTTTTTGTGTGTGTGTGTGGGGGGGTGTTTTTGCCTTTAACATTTCAAACCTTGTTTTTCTGATAACAAATTTGACCTACTAATTGCGCAACAAAACCTACTGACTTCTTTTGCTTGCAAAATTTCCGCCACACTGGTATCTTAAAAATAAGCGATGATATCAGTGGCTCTTCCATTAGGTGTCCCTTATCCTCTAAAGCAGAAGGGTAAGGTGTTTTGGAAAATAATGTTAAATGAATGAAACAAAGTCATTCCTAAAGACATAATTTATACTTTACGGAGGTTTGAAATTATAGTAGTTTTGTTTGTCACTAAATTTCATTATAAAAATTATCTGAATGTTGTACGTAATGAACTACTTTCACTCTTGCTCGCTCCCTTGATTAGGAGTCGAAGTACTTTCACCGTTCAAAGGTCTAGAAAAGTGGCAAATTGCGTTCTGTTAGGTCATAAGTTTTAACAGTCTAATCAACGAGGGCACCTGCTCAACAATGCATACGTTTGCCTTTTAAAACATCAATTCTTTTCGTAAGCCTCTAGATAACGAAACCAACATCAATAGGTAAAAAGGTCAAGTTATGTTTTTTCTCGTCTCTTTGTTTTGTTTTGCTTTTCATTGCATTTTAAGGTTCCGTATTATTTACTCAACTGGAGCAATAAATTTTTTTTAACAATATTGTCAAAAAAGCATAGAAAACTAATAGTTTTAGTCTGTGCAGTTTATTCTATTTCAAAAATTGCTAGAAAAAAATATTTTATGTGAAAGGTTTTCGTATGTTGAGAAAAATGAGATTCTCAAAAGGCCCATTAACCTCAGAAATGTCGGAAAATTTTCCGTCATTTTAAGGGCAAAAGAAACGTTTTGTTTTGTTTTTTTGTTTTTTTTGTTTTGTTTTCGTAATTGCGCGTGGTTCTTGCGCGTAAAAAGATAACGAAGACCAAGAGGTGCTTGATAGAACATAGGCTATCATGGCAGCTTGAAAAAGATAAGACCAATTTATAGTGCGCTAATTTTTGTATTCTACCCTATATAACTTGGTTTCACCGTCTTTCGTTCGCTTTTACTACTCCACACCAAGGCCGCCCTCATCATGCTTTTCTACGTTACCCTCGCTTTGGCTTTGGGTAAGGGACTTCTCTCTGAAGCATTAAAATCTTATATCTTGCATATGAATTTTGTTTTAATCATATAAAACAGATAATAATATTATTGAAACTCCCTTGCACTAAAATGTTTATTGTTTAATCTTAGGTCATTTTTTTAACTTTTTGGCGTTGTCGTAAAATATGAATATATTGACAAATATTTTAAGTTGTTGCTGTAAGGAAATTACGTTATCAAAGTGTATTATCATGGCGGTTCCTAGTAAAAAGTAAATTATAATTAATTCTCAATCGACAAGAACTTTTCTTCTAATTTTTCTTTTTATTTTAAAGGTTAAGATTGCAAAGATTCCTTTTACACAGTATTGTGCGTGATTATTTAATTTTGTTTTTTGTTTTTGTTTTGTTTTTTGTTTTGGTTGTTCTTTGCCGTTTTCAAATGGCTGTTGCCAAGTGAACAGCAAAAATTACTTTCTTGAAAAAAGATTATTTTATTCCACATTCTTAACTATTTACTAATAGCAACTTCAGAAACGAAAATTAACACAAATATGTAATTGGCTTTGTTTGCGATCAGCATTACAAATCTGGAATATTTAAGATATGGCCATAATTCGTCTGCTATTTGTCCAAATGAGGAAAATGTCGCATAAATCATTTTACTATCATACGCATTTTTATTGATTATTTTTTCAAAGCTTTTTATTGAACCTTTAAATATTCATAACAATGGAAGTTCATTGAATAGATTAAGAATTTCCGTTGATTTTAAATAGTTAGAAAAAGATCTCTACCTGAGGTGTAAAATATCAAGGCCTATGACTCCTAGCTTTTATTGCCAAAAGTAAAGTTCAGTTTTTTCCTTCTGTTTTATTTATGTTTCGTTATGTTCGGCTTTCTGGTTGAAGACGTTTGTTAAAACCGTAGGTATTCACTTTAATGTTAGTAGTAGCTTAACTTGATTTTGAATTTGAAAAATAAAATACAAAGAGGTTATTGGTAACAAATCCCCCTCTACTTAAATTGCCCCCCCCCCCCTTTAACCAAACAGTACGGGCAGCGACATTTTTTTAAAACTAATATCATCAAATTCAGAACACATGTCATGATTGCTGATAACGACGCGAGTTTGCTTGATCAAAGAATTTTTTAAAAAATCATTATTTGTCTTCAAAATGCACAATTTTTAGTTCGTTTTTAAGTTTAAAAGAGCTCGGGTTTTCAAGCGATAACATACATGTATGAATGAGATAATGCTTTGAATGCAAATCCTAGTAAATTTGTCTATGTCAGTGGTTTCTTTTCATGTTAATCTTACAAAGATGTAGGGTTTAAGTCGCTTACTTAATATAAAACAAATATAAAATTGGGAATGATAATCTATAGAGCTCAAAATTATCGTTCTTGCCTGCAAGCACTTGACTTCAAAGAGAAAGTTTTCCAACAGGAACAATAATTTGCGCTCTTATCTTGTCCCATTAAAGCAAAATATGAATACCTTGAAATGAGAAATAGAAAAGTTGCAAAAATGTTAATATAACTGTCCAATCGGGGAGGGTTTTAAATTTATTTTGAGACATTAAATATTAAGAAAGTGCAGCGCATACCAGTCACAACGGCGTCTGGTTTAGCGGGACCTTGCTTGCAGCACAGCGGGATCTCACTCTATTCTGTTAATTTTTGCTCCTTACTGATACTTTATTTCAGTAAGACTATTCTTTATTCTTTTTTTTTAAATCATTTTATCCATACCAGCCATCGGAACAGTGTCCAGCACTGACTGCTCTCGTGACTGCCGTGCAGAATTTTGGGAAAATGCACCCAAAACTCTGCCCTCTGAGATCTGCAGCGCAGGCAAAGCATGGAGAAAATGCCTGGATGGTCTACTGATGGCCAGTTGCCCAGATGTTGTCTACCCACAAGAACTCAACAATGCAGGGCCGGAGTGCGACAAGCCAGGTAACCGCTACGTTTGTCTATTTAGGACCTGTTTCCATGTCTAGCAAAGGAAATATATATAGGTTTTGTCTATATTAGCACTATTTTCTTTTCGCTAACACAGTGCAACTTTTTTTTATATTAGGACTAGTGTTATATAGAATAAATTGACCAAACATCCAATTTTAATTTGATAAGACAGTATATTTACAAAACGAAATGGCATCCACACGTTTTGTCTCATCTCGTTTTACAAATATACCGTCTTATTAAATTCAAGTTTATTTTATATTACATTTTTATCCTTCGCCCGTGAATCCAATGGATCCTTGACTTAATAATGATGTGCCTCAGGTAAGAAGTATTTGTTTATCTTTGAGTTAAGGCCATTGCTGTAGGAAGTTTTTGTTAGGCACAGTAGCGATTGCACCAGTTTGAAGCCGACGGGTGAGCGATTAAACTTCTATCGACTTATGTCATTATGTCATATAGCTCATAAAATTTGGATCATCTTACTGAAGCTTACGGATGATACATATTACAAAAATTAGACTCTAGGCTAGGAACTTTTCAGAACTCCATCTAGACGTGAACAAAATGGAATGTAAATTTCCTTCAACCCCTTCCTATAATTGAAATGTTTATGCTCGTAATGTAATTGTGGCCTATAGGGAATGAGATTAGAGGTAAAACAAGAGTAACGTCCCTTTTCCAGAGGACAACACTCCAAAATACTATAGTGGTTATTTTAATCTAGACCTAGATTGTAGGGTAAGTTTCTTACTTTTATAAACGATTTGACATCTAGAACATAAAAACTATAGATCTAATAAAAGTTTATCTTCAAAAAAAATCTGTCGCATAAATTTCAAATGATTGTATTCAAAAGACAGCGGAGAGACACCAGGAAAGTTCCTCTACTCTTGTTGAAATCTCATTCCCTTTTTGCTCAAACGTACACGGCTCTAAATGTTTTTTGGCGTAATCAATTAAAGCACATGGCTGGTTAGGTAAAACTGCGGTCAGCATTATTATATACTCTACATTATAAGTTCAATAATATTTTTTTGTCCTTCAAGTGTGTTCCTTTATGTGTGCTTAAAATCAGGAATAAACTCGTTAATTTTAAAAGATCATGTACTATTTTTTTTCAATCACGGGAGTTAAATCTTTTCGTATTACTGCCTCAATAGTTGGGCGTCAAAAAATTTCTTTTATTTACAATACACAATAGAATTATTTCTTTTTTGTGGTATAGCTGGCCTAATCAAGTTTAATTTAAATAAACTGGTCTCCCATAAATGCATTAAGAACTGCACTAAATATATCGCTGTTTTAATGAAGTCTTGGAAGGCTCATGAGATCGTAGAGAATCGCACCGAACTCATGGCAGGGTGATTTCTAGGAACACAATTAATGATCATTAAAAGCAAAACAACCCTCACTTTTATCTTTATTTTGTCTAACACTTATTTACTGCTTTAAACAAACAACTGTCGTAAAAATTTTTGACAGCAGGTCGTTTATATTTTGTTTCTTTTTGTTCTTTTTTATGTAAAAACGGCTTTGTTGCAGCTTTTGTTTTTTGTTTTTTTTTTTGTGGGTTTTTTTTTGTCAATCAGATTAGTCATGAAGAGTTTTGATGAGTTCTATGTAAAACTATCCGTTAGCACCAAAGCTCAAGATCTTAGATAAAAGTCAGAAGGGATTGTTTTCTTTGAAACTGAAAAAAAAACAGTCACACGTAAATGTATTTCTTTTTATGTGGCTTGAGTACATGCCACTTTTGTGTGGCGTCGTAGTTAAAAGGTGAACATTTGTTCGTGGAACCTGGAGGCTTGGGTTTCAAGCCTTGTCTCGGAAGGTCGGCGTTAAGTCCCTAGTATAGGCTCTTTACACAGATTTCTTCACATCACATCGTTAAAGGAGTACCCGACTGTACGCAGTGTAAGATATTTTAGCAAGTTAACTGATTCGTTTTAATTGTTGTTGCTCGTTGAATTCAGAGGCTAATTTTGATACGTAATGCCTGTTCTATGAATTCAAGTGAACCCAGAACACTTTAGTAGATTCAGCGCTCGCTGAATGTGCTCTTACTTTATATTGTATAGCATTCAGTTGAATGAAAAAAAATAAACCTAGATATCTACGCTTTTATGAAATGTTTGCCTTCTGGGTTTTCATATACGCCATTAATATTATTATGCTAATCCGACTATAACAGTTTAGTGTTTTCCTAAAAGATATCAACAAAGTCAAGTTATTTAAAAAATGTATTTTTTTTTATTTCTTGATGACCAGTTGCATCGAGCTTAAAAAGAACGCGTGACAATAGCCAATGTTTTAATTGACAGCATCTTTCTTGGGCCTCTGTACAAACAATCGAAAACGGACGCGCTGTGGCATGGCTCCATTTCATACTAATTACAAAATAAAAAAGTCATTTAGTCCTAGATTGTTTCATCTTTCATCATCGCCTTCTCGTGCCAGACCCAACCGTAGTCGACACTGATACAGATTCTGGAGTTGACTGCACCGAGGTGACAACTTGCTCCAGAATGGCCGAGATTCAGACCAGCCTCAAGAAGTCAGAAAGATGCAGCCTGGCCAGAGAGTGGAGAGCCTGCCTTGACAGCTTCCTATCAGACTGCCAAGTGGACTACCCATTCCGACTCAACCAAGCAGAGGCCTTTAACTGCTACGGTAATTTTTAATTCCATCAGCACAAGCAATCACGAGGGGTTGAATAAGACTTGGCGCAGAATGTGTCAAAAATACTGCTATCGTAATGAAAATACTATCTTCACAGGTCTTGAAGTTGGACAGAAAGCTTTCGCGATGGTCCTATTTGTTTTGACGCATGTGGTTATAGAAACCCTTCAATAAATTAATATTCCACTCTATAAAGCGGCAACAGAATGTTGTTACAACGGTGTAACTGCATTATGCTGGTTTTGAGGTTTCAAACAATTCAGTGGGTGTTAAACTAGTAGAAGCAAATGGTTATGATAACAATATTATCATACAGCTTTTTCGCCTCAGTGGTTATCACACTAAATAAAACAAGACTTTAAATCTCTATTAGGAGGCAATATTGTACAACTTCTGGCAACACAGCGCCTTTTTTTATTGACCATTTTAAGGCAAATAATATGTGTAAAAAGTTATAAAAAAAAGACAGGAACTCTTTATTGGTTACTTTCGTTTCTTAACTTTCTAGAACTAGCGATCCAGATACCTTTTTAACTGTGACCGAATCTGGTATCATATCTAAAAAGTCTATATCAGTAATTGCTTTATTTTTGAACGGCTTAAAAGGCTAGAACACTTCATTCAACTTTTAACATATTAAAGCTGTAAAAAAATTTGTATCAATAATTTTCTCAAAATAATGTTGGTTTTTTTTTAAAAGAAACTATGAACATCTTCGTATTTACTGGGTTTTTTTCTGCATAATGTTACAGGTCCTCCTGCAGCCTACACGCCCCGTGAGTACTTTGTTATCGATCTATATCTATTTCCTCCTCCTCCTCCTCTTCTTCTTCTTCTTCTTCTTTTTCTTCTTTTTTCTCTTCTTCTTCTTCATCTTTTTCTTCTTTTTCCTCCTCTTCTCCTTCTTCTTCTTCTTCTGCTTCTTCTTCTTCTTCTCCTTCTCCTTCCTCTTCTTCTTCTTCTTCTTCTTTTTCTTCTTCTTCTTCTTCTCCTTTTTTTTCTTCTTCTCTTCCTTCTGTTCTCTATCTGTAGCTGAGGTTTTGATGTGATAAAGTTAATTTTATCAATACCATTGTAATAATTATAGCTATCATTGTCTTCATCTTGAAATAACATCATCGCCATGTTTTCATCATCGTCATCATCAATTTTTACTTTCATAAATGTTAGATTAGTATTATTATAGTTATGACTATTATCTATAGCCTTAGAAATATAACTGTGTAACGCAAGGGATAAACCGCACGAAAACAGGTCGTTATAATCACAAAAACTTGTACGATTATCACTTTTCCTGAGCAGTACCTCCACTCATTATTCATCAAAATTTTGAACGTATCCACCACGAATATTATCGCGTTCTCATAAATTCATATTCAATATAAACTAATAATAACAATGCACCTATAAATCGCCTAAACACCATTATAAATTACTCGGTCCCGCTAGTAAACAGTAGAACCGTTGCCTCAGAGCAAACATCAGCCATTGTAAAGCAGTGTGACCTTATTCAAAAATAAATAGCTATATTACAGAAATTCATTACAATTTTAACATCTACCGAAAACACGTTTGAGCCTTCTTAAAAACTGTGCTTCAAAAAAGTGACAAAGATTATTAAATTAACAACCAATATATAATAGTTTGTTTTTTTTTCTATCCTAGGCCTATCACCCGAGGGGTGCACAATTTACCACGGTATGGGCAAGAAGGAACTAAATTTGTAGTGCCCAGAAAGCTGTAGGGATTGGTGCTTTGTCAATTATAACATAACCCAGTTGAGATTACGGTCAGCCTTACTAAACAAACTTCCGCCGAGCCCTTTCATCATATCACCAGGCCTTCTATTTTTGTGATTTAAACAATTAAAATTTGTTGTTTTCTTTTTGTTGTTGCACTTTCAGTCCAGAAATCCAGACCCCCACAACGTAGACCTCCATATTGTTTCAATTTACCTGATTGGTCATGCAGTATAATTTAATAATGATTTTCCGGCAACGCAAAAAAAAAACAACAAAAAACAAAATTAAACTTTTTGACTCATTTAATAATGACTTTCTTGCAGTTCCCACAGATGATGCCCCTGTAGATGATGCAAAACCCACCGATGATGCTCCTGTGGATTCTGTCGTAGTTGATACCGATGACGTAGATCCCACCGATTTTGTCGCTGTCGACCCTGCAGTCGATGATACCGGTGATGTAGATCCAGCCGATGTTGCCCCTACAGATTCTGTAGTTGTAGATGATGGTGATGATGTAGATGCATCCGTTGATGTACCTGTAGATGATGCCGACGATGTAGATGCAACCGTTAATGTACCTATAGATGATGCCGACGATGTAGATGCAACCGTTGATGTACCTGTAGATGATGCCGACGATGCAGATCCCACCGATGCTGCCCCTGTGGACGATGTAGCAGAACCAGTAGTAGATGATGATCCTTCTGTGCCTGATGACGTAGATGACGCAAGCAACGACGATAACGTCGATGATTCCGGAGGTAACTAGAGTTCAAAAACATAATTCGAGTAAAAGAGGATTCGAGATAGTTGCCTTGGGCATGGTTAGTTGGTCATGTTTTCTAACATACAAATAATAAGGAACAAACGTCTGGTGATGAGGTGGAAGTTAATTCTTGATATAGTCAGACTAAATAAAGTATGCGGCATGAGTGGTGTTTCCTTAATGTATACCAGAGTACCTTCTCCCTTAATTACAATGTGGCTAATAAAAATTAAAATTTGTTACCTTACCATGTAGCCGACATTGTTATGACATTGTGTTTGCTTAACAACATCGTTTACTTTTATTTATCGGAATTTTCAACATCAAGCTTACCTAACATTCTATTAATCTAGAAATTTTAGATGGCATAATAAGGCGTCTATAGCTGTTGGCAATTTCAAATAGAGAGTAAAATAATTACCATGAATTACCTATTGACAATTCAGTAGATTTACACTAAGAGTGTTCCAGATTATTTCGTATCAGCACATCAAAACTTACACATAACAATGAAATGCCGAAATCAATATTTCATGACGATTTTGCTGTAATAAACTATAATTGAAGCTTATCTTGTAAGTGGCCTGTCTTTTATTAAAGCTTACAAAAGACAAAGGTTTTTTTTTTATATTGTGCAGTACTGAGATTAGCAGAAAAAATATGAAGTTGTTAGTACAGGACGTAGTTATGTAGAGGTGATCTAGAACACAGTCGACTGGAATTAAACAAGCCAAACTTAATTAGACAATCGACTAAACGATGCCGACTTGCTAGGAGTCAATTTTGTCAATAAATGTAACTCATGTAATTGGAAATAGTAAAAAAAAAATAAATTGTGTCTAAGTGTGATAACTTGGTACACAAATTTTTTGATGTGTGCTTTGCTAGCTGCTTAGATTATTTTATTATGATATATAATAATGACTAATTGTGCCTTGAGCCTTAATGTGTCTCAGTATTAGGGGAGTAATAAATTATTTACGGTATTATCATAATCATCATCCTTATCATCATCATCATTATTATTATTATTATTATTATTATTATTATTATTATTATTATTATTATTATTATTATTATTATTATTACTAGTGGAGAAGGCGCAATATTTGCGGGAAAAAGTGAACAACCTTTCCCGTCTGAGTTGA
>BMAT01007362.1:52663-66523 GCA_019649035.1 Elysia marginata
CTTGAAAAAGGCCGTGAAAAAAAGAGTTACCTAATGCTTTTGGTTTAACACTAGAGTATGGTAGTCTTTTAGAGTTTTTTACTCGATTCTTATCCTTCTTGTTCTTCAGTGTGTTATTCGAAAGTGGGAGTTTTTACTCGGCTCCTTTTTGTCTTTTACTCTGCTTCCTTGTGCGTACTAGATGAAGTTCTTTCCTGTTACGATTTTTCTTTTTGAACCTCTTGTTTCCGAGGCTCAGGTATCCTGAGTCAATACCCACTTCCTTTTCCTCTTCCTTCCTTTTCTCCCTTTTCCCTTTCTGCCAAGCAGTTTAGGTTGAGTGTAAACATAGCGACCAAAGTTCTCGATGATGTAATCAAGGCTCGACATGGTGCTTCTTTTTTAGAAAGTCCGGTCTCTTGGTGCTCTTGGAAAATCCAGACAGACAAACGATGCCATACAGCGCGTTGCGTCCGGTATTTCACCTAATACAATAATACAACAATAATTATAAGTCTAGAAGGTGAAAATTTCTTACAGGTATTTTAAGATTTTTTGATTGACTGATATCGATTGATTGAAATGTCACATTAATTCTCTTAAAGGCATTAAGGGTAAAAACTATGGACATGTAACGTTATAGTGAAAGATTAAGGCCTAAATACCTAGTCCTCCCGTATTATCGTGACTAGAAGTTTCAGCCTTGTTGCCTTCCGGCAGGGGACAGCCTTGACGGACTCATTTTGGTTCTATAGAAGGAACTTTTTTCTTGTATGCACATTCAGGAAGCCTCGTTTCTTTAACGTAACAAATTTGAAACCGAGGCATGGTGAAGAAATCTTATTTTCCCAGCTTGAATGAGTAGATAGAACGAATAGATAGATAGATAGAAAGTATAAGCTCTACTTTGCTTCCTATGCTTTTTAGACAATACACAATATGTTTCGTGGTCAGTTAACATTACTCCTCAGTACACATATTTCGAAAGTGCTGGTCTCGGGAAAGCTGTTAAGAAGATGGCGCTTTTAATGTACACAAAACGTGAAGATTTCCTTGCGTCTGTTGAGAACTGGTCGTTTGCTTAGACTTTCAAATTTTCTCTGAAGGCATAACGCGCAAAAATGCTTATCAGGGGTATAGTATTTCCTTTTTTATAATTTGTCATTCTATTTTGTATTTGATTGTTTTTTTAAGTTTCCAGATGATCAATTTGGTTTAAGATTTTATTTTTCTAATTTAAGCGATGATTTGTATAGGTTTAGGTTATAACCCGTTTGAAAGCTGTTGTCGGTAAGTCCTATTGGGAATGAGAAGAGTTCCCAAAATTATCGTTCTTGCCTGCAAGCAATTGACCTCAAAGAGGTAGTTTGCAAACAGGATCGATAGTTTGCGCTCTAAGCTCATTCCAAATATAGGCGTCTTTTATGTTTGCTGCTTGCTACTGGGATAGATAGAAAGATATTATAGGTTTTAGATAAAATAACATAAATCGTAGAGTGCTCTACATCAGGAGCGTACTAATTGTCACGTTTATCAAAATTTTGTGCCTTGCCATGGCTTCCAAGTTTCAGGCAGCTCTGCCCTCATCGGATGGCTGACTGATATGAGTAGGCTGGCTGATCTGTGTTTACCAGCATGGCCTGCTGGGCTGCGTTCGCTAACCAGAACTTTCTTTTATGAGCACAATGCGAAAAAATCTCCTTAGGCATAATTGAGGAACCCCTTTTTAGCATAGCAAGTTGTTTCTTGCATGCACAACGGACAAGTCTTTTTCTGAAAAAAAAACAGGGTTCTATATGTGCTCATCAAAGGCGATAAAAAAAATGGTGTAGGAAGAAAAAAAATTTACCTAGAAATCTAGATATAGATATATCTCCCGGAAAAAGGGGGAGGGGGCTACTCGGTGGAAGGGGCCTGGGTAACCACGAAAAAAAACTATCAAATATAAACGAAAATTATTTACACCAAAAATGTATGAACTAGATATAGGCCTATTTGGAATGATAAAGACGCATAAAGAACAACCTATCTTCTTTTCAGTGTAGATCTAGATCTTGTAAACAAGTAAGCTCAAATGCACAAAATAACATAGTATAAATTATAGACAAAACCCCATTTTGTACATCGCGCAAATGTTCGCTAAAACGGGTCGCCAGATTGCGGCCAGTTTCACCAGTATATACCATGTCTTCTCTCTTACAGATAATAATATAAGTGCGACTAGTGCATGTAGATGAGTCAACAGCACTGGAAACACCACGAGGCGTGTTGGTTTTCCTAGATTGTTACACCATCTGTATCTGCAAGGTCGGGTTCCTGGGTCATGAGACGCAGAGGTCCAACTGCGAATCAGTAGGTCGCGATTGTTTTTCGCTTTTGTGTACACAGTAGGACGAGGCTCACCAAAAACCTCACGAGCATAGGGCTCAGCTCGGAGAATACCATTACTAAGATTGTTGAAGACAATCCTATGAGCGACCAAATTATAAGGGTGGTATGCCCTGATGAGCTTAGTGCGTTGAGAGTATTGTTCAGGCCCAGTTATAAGAGCGTCAGTCTTATCAAAAATCCAACTTTGGATACTCTGTTCCAAGCCTCATCAAGTATCTCCAATGGAAATTCACACCACATAAAGAAATCGCACATTCTCAAACACTGGCCCTGAATGTCATGATTAAGCCTATCCTGATAAAGCCGACGAAGGTGGAACATTTGAAATAATGGAATGGGCCACTTGCGCAAGTGAGGTTGGGAGGAGGTGCATGTTAAATAGGTGTGGCTACCCGTCGGTTTGTAGTGGGTTGACGACGTTGAAAGTTCAGATACTAAAGAAATAGATAGCTGAAATGTTTTAACAAAAATGATGTAATTCCTAAAGCTCTTTTACAGCCATGGTGGAAATACCAATACCGTCATCTATGTAACTCAAGTAAAAAACAGGCGTAGGATCCTGATAGTGGTTTACCATTTGCCTTTCCAGATACTTTATGAAGAGGCAAGGATAACTCGGGCCCATTTTAGTTCCCATGGCTACACCCTTGATTTGGTAAAAAAAAACCTCCCCCGAAAACTCAAAAGAGTTCTAGGTCAGTTCCAGTTCAGTCAGTCGAATCAACGTAATACTATCCGTACTGACTGCAGGTGAAATGCGGGTGTTAATAAAACGCTTGACGGCTGTGAGGCCATCAGCATGGAGAATTGACGTGTACAAAGATGTAATATCAAGTAAAAACGAATTGATATGCTGATTGGTCGGGAAAATTACCTGCGAAAAATAATCAAGAGCATGGTTAGTGTCTTTGATGTATGTTGGTAATTGCATAACCAAAAGTTTGGAAAACATAATTAAGATACCATGCAAAAATTCGTTCTGTGGGAAAAGCACAAGCAGAAACAGTGGGGCGGCCGAGGTTGTTAGCTTTATGAATTTTGGGAAGAACAAGCTGAGTACCTGTTTTTCGAACAGGAAAAGTTTGTATGCAAAGAATGTTGGAGAATGTGATGAGGGATGAAGAGAAAAAAGAGACATGGTATAATTATCTTTTCAACCATGGTGCGGGGACCTCCATTGTAAGATGAAGGCAAAATGATTCTATGACAAAGATTTCGGGGGCCTGCATTGTCCTGTTGTGGTATGGCATCTCGCAATTCACCATAAGAGTCTGCTCTCAGCTTACCCTGCTGGTGTCGTAAACAATGAAGACGACACAATTAATTTTTAGCGTACGCGTCCACAATGACTTGTTGAAAGAGTTTTCTGGTCAACTATATGTAGTTGTCAGGCCTCATTGAAAAACGGAAGCCATAGTTCTGACATTCAGAAATCGAAATAAATGTCTCCTTGAAATTGAAGGTTCCAGATATCTGTGCCAAAAGGAAATAGTATGGGATACTGAGGATGGTCATAAGCTTAACTGATGCGTCTACACTCATTGTTTCTTGCGTGCAAAACAATATCTCTATGTGATACCGGGTCTTTTGGCATCAGAACGGCAATGTCATTTGAAGTTGATTTTGAATTCGACGTTTGTTTGCTCTAGGTCTAGCTGCACATGAACTTCGTCTCTTCCGAGGCATGATGACATTGATAGAAACATAATGTTTACATAATTCAGGAGAGCATGGCCAGTTGTTGCTTTTTTCATTGTCTACCTTGAAATGCCTTACATGAGGCATGACGTACCTCAAACTGAGAACTGGAAAGTGTTATTTTATATTTTACTTTGTACAAAAAAAAAATTAAATAGCAGCGTATTTCATGGAATTATATTTTTGAGTAAAGTACTATACATAGCCATCTCATTTTCAGTGCAGTTTAAGATTAGAAAGAAGCGAAAAGACGGTATATGCAGCTAAAAGAAGGCCAAGTTCAGGGTCTAGATCCTTANNAACAGCATCTAAATTTCAAGATGTTTTGATTTTTACTTCTTTGAAACTTTTGCAATGGAAAGTAAGCCTAGTTGTTATCCCATAAGAGGGACATTACTCTAGTACTCACATTAAATCAAGAAGTATCTTTTTTTCCTTCGCACTCAACTTGAAAGCACTGAGACTGAACATCTTTGTGGATGGTGCGTTTTGTTTTGATAGGCTTTCGCTTTCGATCTCTACAAGATCTATCTGGCGCAAAAAAATTGTGTTTTATTTTGTACGAAGAAGTTTAAAATTTTATTTCTTACGCGCACTCCCGTTTATTTAAAGTAATTTTTTTTATTGAAAACCGCATGAAAATCGATGCAGTCGTTAAAAAAACTTTACAGAACAAAGAAACGGCTACCAAAATAGATACATAGATGTAGAAAACTGGGTGGCCAGGATCAGAATAATCTTGCATCACCGGCACGAATTAGCTCACAAACAGCACTGTGAATTGTTGGGTATAGTGCCATCGTTTGATCTTTGTTTATAAAAGGTTGAGCTAGAAAAGCTTCTTCAAACAACCACAGCCCCTCGCTCGTCTGCAGGCTTAATGATAATGTCATTTCTCTTTTTCAAATCCGACAAGGCTTGTTTTTCAGCGTGCAAAAGGTTGAATCTTCGAAGAGGTTTAAAAGAAAGCTTTTATGTCATGACGACACTGAACAATAAATAGGTACAAAGCATGGTTATCACCCTTACTAAGAGTCCAGTCAGTTTTCTTTTTCCTTCAAATACTTAAAGCACTTGGTATCATCATCATCGTCATGGCTAGGGGAACGTGAAAAGTGAAATTAAGCCTTAGCCGTCTATAAGAAGATTCCATATCTTTGAAAAGTTGATACTTATCGTTTGTAGAGGTCAGTGGTATGAACTTAGGACCTGTCGTTGAGCCTCTGGAAGGTGAAGGTCTGTCGGTATACACACAACTTTATGAGTGTTATCCTTGTTATTACCACGAGGAGATCTAGTAGTAGCAACTGATGTATTCGTTCTCTAAGACCTATCCTGCTTCATATGCAGGAGTTTGGCATTTTTCTTAGATCTAAGAAAGGTGTACAGTGCTTTATTTTGAAGATGGACCGTGGTTCATTTGGTAGTAAATGTGAGAAAGGTTTAAGCTTTTCAATAGATTTTCATGTATCTGTAGATTCCACTAGCGTTTGAAAGAATTTGAACCACAAGATGTATCCTCTGCTTAGCGACATTAGTCGATATGTGCAAAAAATCACGAGACTAAGATGGAGTGAGAAATCCAACAGATGGTTTAAAGCCTTTCGGCGTTACATTTTAATCGTCAACAGTCTCGTAGAAAGTCCAAATGACTAACTGTTTTTGTTTTTTCAAGTGTTGAAATGGCGAGTGTCAAAGCAATACCTGAAATACTCTTTGGCAAACCCAAAGAAAATATCTGTTGTCTAGTTTGACGGCGGACAAACTTGTACGAAACACCTTGTCCGACCATACCAAGATAAGGAAAATCTAATCACAATTTGGGAAGGAAAATATATAGGAAACCAACTAGTAGTAGATGACCAATATAAATAAAAATTAGACAAATAGGGGGGAAAATCATGGCACAATATATTCAAAAGGTAAAACACGAAAAAGTGAGCTCTATATGATGACAGAGAAAACAATAGACAAAAGCGTACGGTGTTATCAGTGAGTCTTATACATGTGTCTTCTTTGTTTCTTGACGGTTGAGTTACTGTGTCTTTGTTCAGTATGCATTTTAGATAGATATATAGATAGATAAAAAGAAAGAAAGATAGATAATTATGTAATATAACCTAAATCTCACCTATTTTGAAACATTCCGTTGTGGCACTTTGTTTCGTGCCATTGCCCTGCATCTCTTCAGACGACTGTTTAACTTCCGCCCCATCCTCTCGGTTTTCGCTGCACGGGTCCGCATCCTTTGCGCATTTAAATGTTCCTTATAAAAGTCGAACTTAAAACATGAAACCTTATTTAGGTAGATAGATAGATAGATAGATAGATAGATAGATAGATAGATAGATAGATAGATAGATAGATAGATAGATAGATAGATAGATAGATAGATAGATATACAAACTAGATTTTTACCTGAAAATTCTGACAGTCGTTGCCGTTACAACATTGTTTCCCTTAGCCAGTCGGCCTAATTGGCGTCCTGGCCAAGTTCATCAGACGGACATGATTGTTGATTGTAAATAATCTTGAAGTTGTCTAGCTGGTGACGCTTTCTAGATAGATAGATAGATAGATAGATAGATATACATGGTAGCCTAGTCTTACCTTATTTACGTACGACACAGTGTTTCTGCCTTTCTTCTTCAGGCGCGTCGTCAGGTACTGCTGTATACAAAAGCTCCTTATACAAGTTGAGCACTGTATTTCATGACATAGAAAACCTAGAATCTAGATAGATAGATAGATAGATAGATAGGTAGATATATAGATAGATAGGTGTATGTATAATGTGTATCCATACCGGGGAAAAGTGCTCAACTAAATAATGTTTAGAAGCTTATTTATATATACACAACAACACCTTGAGTTCCTACAACGTTATTGGGTCGTCTTGACTCTTCAGGGAAGTGGTTACGATGCGTCACTTCCTCTGTGCCGTGTTTCCTCCGCACAATAGATAGGTAGATAGATCGATACACAATACACATTGTAGCCTAGTCCTACCTTATTTTTACAACACTGTGTTTCTCGCCGTCTGGTTGTTGGGCGCGTCGTCAGGTAAATGTCTCCATTCCACTCGCCCCGTCATGCTCGTCTAGTTCATCGATGGTTTGCTTCGATTCTTTTTTCAGTAAATACTATTTGGTGTACATGCATGTTGGTAAAATTTCCTTTCTTTTCTTACAAGTTGGCTTCTTCGTTAAAATGAAATATAGATGAATAGATAGATATTTAGTATTAGATCTACCTTTTATGTCCTCAGTCTAGACACTGTGTTTCGTGGATGTTTCAACTCCTCAGTAGACATCATTTCGGAAGTGCCGGTAAGTTTATTAAGAGATGACGTTTCTTGTGTTCACAAAAAGTGAAGATTACCTTTCGGTGGTTAAGCGGTGGTGCGTTGTTTAGGATTTCGAAATTGTTCGTGCAGGCATAGTGCACAACATTGCATAAAAATATCTGGCGTGTAAGATTTTAGTTTTTTCAAAATTTGCCATTCTATTTTGTGGTACGTGTTATTACTTTTAAGTTTCCAGATGAACTCGCTTAGCTTGGCTGAGGATTTTTTATGTTCCGATTTGAATGATGATTTATTTATGATTTATTTCGTTTTAGAGCTGTTGTCGGCGAGTCCTACCTAGATGTCTTTTTTGTTTGCTGCTGGCTGCGTTACTTTAGCCTTGTGAACAATGCATTCTGTGAGGCATTTGCCATCTAGGGGACATTCACTTTTCTCCCGGCAGTTACACAGTCTTGATGGTGTTGCTGAGTTTTCTGCTTTATGTTTTTGTAGCAGGCGTTTGTTGTGGTTCAATATGGCCTGTTTGAAGGTTGTCAAGCAGCTGTAGCTAATTTTGACGGTGTTTCTATTAATGATTTTATGCAGCTTGTTACTCCTAGGAAAATGTATGTTGTTTTGAAAAAAAATTGCAAACATTATATTCCAATCCTTTTTTTTCGGACAAACATTCGAAACAAATCAAGAAAAACCTGGAAAGATAATGCCCAAAGTCACGGATTTTTTGTACCTGGCTTCGATCAAAGATGTCATACTTAGTGAAAAGGTAGCAATGCAAGCAATGTCTATGTACAATTACATTAGCAAAGTAAAAGTTATTTAGTAAGGTAAATGTTCCATCTCTAAGATTACACACGAAACAAGTAATCTATCGGCTTTACGCTTTCATTAAGCAAAAAGACATATAACTCATATAGATAAATAGGCATAAGGCTAAGAATAAAAGAAAAGCAAAATTTTTAATTTAAACAGCACAAACTATATAACTATTATAACAGTCCAAAAAAGTGTAAAGATAAAAAGCGGGTGTGGATAGAAAAAAGAACTTTGTAGAAATCTAGATATAAATCTACAGAAAGGAATGCCAGAAAAAAAGGGGAAAGTACAAGGGGAAAGGGGCCTGTGAAATAACGAAAACAGAGTAATGCATGTTGAAAGAAATAATCGGCAAAACGGTAGAACTAAAAGAAACTATAATTAGTTAAATTGAAAAAAATAATTTTTCTAAATTTAAAAGGTATAATTATCTGGAATTAGCAAGATAGGTTAAATTGAAAATTGATTAGCTTTTAGCAATGGAAGGAAAAAAAAAGAATTGAGGTTATACCATGCGAGTTGAGCGGTAAAACCATAGTAAAGGTACCAATAAACATACGGTGACAAGAATTCACCACACAAACCACAAAATCGACAAAGTCAAAAGAGAAAAACCGAAAGCAAACACACTGCACAGGAAAAAAGTCTAGTCCCTTAAAAATTTAACAGAAAAAGAGGTTACTAAGTACAGTGAGAAGACGTACATAGAGCTGGAAAAAATATAATAGTAAGGCTTAAGGATATAAAAGTATTTATAAAACCTCACAAAAAGTAGAGTGATGATGCTCCTGGGCAGTAGCAGTTTAATTATGGGGGAAATGTGTTAAACATTTATCCCTTAAGATGCTTAACTACCCTATTAAAAAAACAGCCGTTGCTCACTACTCAAACCCAGCACCTTCATGTCAGTACAGCCTTGGTGGTCAGAGGCGCGAAAACGTACAGAAACGGGTTTATTAACCCCGTTTTGTAGATACTTAAATGTTCGCTAAAACGAGTCGACAGATTACGGCCTGTTTCACCATTATATACCATGTCAAATCTTTTACATACATTAGGATAATTATATTAGGTTGCGACACATGCAGGTGAATGAGTCAACAATCCTGAAAACACCACGAAGTGTGTTGATTTCACTAGATTGTGACACATACTATGATGCTTACAAGTCTTGCACCTAAGTCTCTTACAAAGTCGGATTCCAGAATCAGGAGACATAGAGATCAAACTTCGAAACAGTATGTCGCAAATGTTTTTAAATATTTGCTCTTCTGCACACAAAAGAAGAGGCTCCTCAAAAAGTTTGCGAGCGTCGGAGTCAGTTTAATTATACTAAGACAGTTGAAGACAATCCCTCTAGTGACTAAATTGTGAGGGTGGTCGGTCACGATGAGCTTGGTGCGTATCGTTGTCTAAGCATTGTGCGATGCAAGATGTCTGTGAATCATTGAAGTGTCTTTTTTTTATTTAACCGATGCTACAAGAAACTATTTACGGAATGGGGCCGAACTATTATTAGATGTATTATAACAAATTGTATTCTGTTCATGATAAACCTCTCATGTTTTGATTTTTTTTTTGCTGTGGTTGATTTTAATGAGTTCCTTCCTTGGACACTAATCTCTTAAGGAAGGAGAAAAACGGTGGCCCTTAAGAGGGCATAAAAAAGAGAAAAAAAAATTCCGAGTTGGACTTTTCCCTGCTTACGCTTCTTTGCGGTTCTGGATACTTCCTGATTTCAATCTTAAACACGTCTTCTGAGCACTTGCTTCCTGTTCTCGCTTCTTGACATTTCTGAATTCTTCATATACTTTTTTCACCTCTTGTTTTTTTTCCATAATCTTCTGTAGCTTTGGTTCTTTCCCTCTTTGCTGGTCTAGCGGTGGAATGTGTCTTAGCAGAGCGGGCTGAGGGTTCTCTGGCAGTGGCAGGTTCCTGCAGGCCCCTTTTTTCCTGGAGTATCGGCGTTTTCTTTCCTGGCGCCGCGAAAAGAGGTGCCTCTAGTAGCAAAGAGTTCGGAACCGAGATTCAATGTTCTTTGCTACTACCAGGGTTGTCTGTCTAACCTCCACGTGAAGTCAGCTAAATGGTCACGAGTTTCTCAGACCAGCAGTTCCGGTTCCAAAGCATAAGCGAGGCGAGTGCTACGCCTGTCGGCAGCCTTAGTAACTCTACCCAGGGGAAATTCAAAACTTGCTCAAATATACTAATCTAGATGCTCAAATATTACAGTTTTTTGTCCAATGCTTGTTTTCAATTAGCCAAGACTAAGACGTTGTAACTCACTGATTTTTATAGTGTGTAGAGACTTTTAAGACAAGAAAAAAAAACTATATTCGAGCTTAGGTGAGATCAATTGTATAAACTCACAAGCTTATCATGACAGAAAATTACGCTAAAACAATTAAATCCCTGCAAGTGCCAAATAGGAAGAATTTCCAAATCAGTTTCACGAGTGTAAAATCATAAATTCCATTCTACAAATATGATATTGAAGGTAAGCTTTCAACGTGCCGCCCAGTAAGTGCACGAGATAGCCTCAAGAGGGAAACAAGCGACTCATCGCACATCATTGTAGCACGCCTGCTAACTGTCGCCTGTGCCATACTCCTTTCAAAACCGTCCAACATGTCGTGTTTGAATGCCCGACTCTCACAGAACGTTGTCCACCACACTCAGTGTGGATCGGGCACTATGTTATGGAAAAACAGACATCGAGTTGACGGTGGGTTTGGTGCGAGTTTTCTTGAAGTTGGCAGCCTAACATTAAAACCGGGTGGTTGTAGGACACAAGGGTGGTTCGGCCAGCCCGATTCCACAAGGAGGGGTGTTTTTTTGCCGAAGGCACTCGACAAAGGTGCTTTCTCTTAAATCTGATGTCTTCTAGAACACAACAAACGGAAACTGATGCAAAACATTACGAACTTATTAAATTTTCAGCTTTTGAGTAAGAAAACCATTAACACCACCGCATCACGCTGGTGCTAAGTAATGTTAGATTTACTTAATTGATGCGCTGAGAGGACTTAGCAGGCTTCCAAATAAGTGTAAAATACCTGCTTAATCTTCCTCCACTACTCATCTTTCCAACAACTGTACTCAGGGGTGAAAATAGGGCTGATGTCCAATACGTCTTGCCTGAGTTGGAGGCCCCCTGCAGGTAGAGTCTTATTTTCTTATAGACCCTACCTTGCAAACAGCTTATCAGATACCAAAGAAAGTGTGGGGCGTTGATGTTCTGTTCCTGCGCCTAGGCGTTTGAGAGCCCTATTGTCTTGGTCGGGGTGAGCGTGTTTGGTAAATTGTTGGGCAAGCTGTGGATCATGGCCATCAGGTCCATAGAGTCATCGGGAGGAGCGACATAATCCCGGACCAAGGACCACAGCTTGTCTGTCCTAGTGTCTAAATTAGCGTTCGCCAATGCGCCATATGACTGTGTACCCCTAACTGCCGCCACAAGGTATCCGCATGTGGAAAAGTAGGGATACTTCTTTATAGTTGACATAATTACGTTTTCCAAAGTTCTCTCATGTGGCAGGCTTATGGTTCTACTACCCCGTGAAAATGAGGAGCCTTTCGAAAAAGACAAATGTTCTGAGCCTCTACATCAGGGTTTCCACACGTATCGTGTTGAAAAAGTGCTGATGAATTAGTGTTTATAAATTCTTCCAGTTTGTTTAGAAGAGTTTTGAAAGGAAAGCTGATCTGTTGCATAACAGGAACGGTTGTCAGCCATTTGTTAACAAGATTGCCCACCCGCTTCTGTTCCTCCATAGCCTTCGTAATTACGAATCCATACGTTATATGGGTTCTTACATTACTGTTCTCATCGTACACCGCCATCATAGGTTTTTTTTAAAACTCAGGAGCTGCGATAGGTTAGCATTTGGTGTCTTGAATCGTAGGTTGTAGATGGAATTTGTCCATCGTTAAGATCAGATGATTTGCCCGTTCTAGCTAACAAAAGCAACAACGATGGCAATGACAACAAGACAACAACAACAACAACAGCAGCAGCAGCAACAACAACAACTTGGAAATGCAAATCTTATCTTGGAATTACTGGTGAAGAATGTCTGTGTAGACGTCATTATCTGTATACCTGTGCGTCTCAGTTTAGTTGCCTCGTGTGAACAGTTTCACATTGTCTCTGCATCCGACACGGCTCATTGCCACATACTAATGTCCATGGGAAAAAAATTTGTTGGGCGGGGATGCCAATTTTCTTCAGAGTTTGCCCTAGTTATTGCAGTAATTGCGAAGGCAAGCCTCACTGGAAACTGCTTCATTGTGAATGAGAAATTCAAAATGTTCTCAGATGGGACCATTAGCATACGGGGAATAAACAATCTTTTTCCCAGCGTGCGGTCCAGACGCAACTTTAGCTTAAATTATATGTGGTACTGAAGGTCCTCGACAGAATACCTGGTGTCATCACACATTCACAGTAGCCGTTTGCAGGATCTAAGTTCCTCAGCAGCATGATAATACTGTGCTTTTTTAGGCACAACTTGTTCGGTGGCATACCAGAGGAGCATAAGGAGTTGATGAACTCTATAGAGTATTGGTTTTCACTCTCCTCCACCGAATCATGACTCCTGTACATTATTGATTCACCAGGCAGTTTTTTCAGATATCAAAATCAACCTTTATTCTCATTTGCCACATACTTGGCAGGATCATGGGAGAGGGTCACCTTGAAATTTCTTCTATAACGTATAAAATCTGTTTCCTTTAGTCCCGTGGAAATTTGTTGTGTTTATATTTGAAAAAAAGGTTCTTACTGTTTATTTTTAATACGCTTAGTCTAAACAGGTCCCTATTACAGTAAGCAATATGATAGAGAAAAAAAAACTATGTCAAAACCATTGGTGAATTTGACACGTAACAAAAGTAAAAGTAAACTGTTACATTGATAATACATTCTCTGACATTTTAGGTTAATCTGAGAGTCATTTTTAAACCAGCATGGATAGTAACTCTGGTGACAGTGGCCGCTGATGCAACATCTTGGATTTTTACTTTTTGTAGTAGATGTTCCATCCGTGCACAAGCCCAGGGAAATATTTATCTCGCTCCATCGCAGGTGAAGGACCTTGGTTCTTTAGAGCCGCTATTTTGTGTACATACTTGATCCCGCTGCGGAGTATGTTGTTGATTTTACCCTAGACAATCGTATCTTTGTTGGATCTAGACTTGATCCACCTGATGATGATAAATGAAGCACTTTTCACATTAGCATTAGAACTTTGCACAGCATCTTTATATGGACTATTTGGTTTAGAATCAATTAGTTACAACGTACTATTGGACATGGAGTTTGTGTGATAGTCCGTTGCCGTTGACATAACATTGACTTTCGCTATTTGCAATTCCGCAATAACTCATTTAGCTTTAGCATTTTTGAATTTTGCCCGTCAGATAACCTTTTAAAATCAAGCGCTCTATCATTTAGATTCAAAATATTAGCTACCGTATCTGGACTGATCAAAGTCATTATGTGGGCCTTTTTGGCGAACTATGCCTCAAATCTATTGACGAGGCTGTGACAAATTCCAAAAACCCAACAGAAACCTTTTCTCGCAAACTCATTGAGGCCGCTAAAACTTCAATACCCATAATACAAAACGGGCAGGAATCTCACAAGAATTCCTTGGTTCAATAAAGACTGC
>BMAT01007370.1:2601-14782 GCA_019649035.1 Elysia marginata
TGTTGTTGTTGTTGTTGTTGTTGTTCTTGTTGTTGTTGTTGCTGCTGCTGCTGTTGTTTTTGTAACCTACTATTGCCACATCTACGATCATCATTGTGACTACCGGATGATACAATTTTGTATACCAATTTTTTTCTATAGAATCATTGATTAACTATGAGTTAATAAAACGCTTTGTCTTAAATAACTATGTTTTGGCTAGCTCTATCGCTTCTCATACTTTTCTTTTGGCAAAGTCGACGACGCAAGCAGCTTACACTTTATGATTTTAGATTCTGTACCGAAAGGCCTAGCCTACGAGTGGAACGGTATTTCCGTTTGTAAACAGACTGATCATGTGATACTCATAAGGACTCAAAATGGCTTCCTTCGAGTGGTAAGATAGACGCCTCCTGCCATACAGGCCCTACTAAAAACTAATTTGATCTCTGAATAATTATTTTAGGAATTTTTAAACTAATTGCATGCATGAAAATCTAACTTTGCTTTGTTTACGGCTTATGTCCCAAGCATAACGCTGATACAGCATATACTCGACATATTGAATGAAAGTTCTATGAAAGTAGTTGCCGAGCTTGGATCTATTCTAAATCTAAGTCTCCAATTGAGACTGCCAGTGCCAGGCCAGGTCAATAAAAATAGATATCGACTACTACAACAGCTGCATACTTAAAATCAATCTTTGACCAAATAAAGTTATCCCAAGTTACTGACATCGATATACTTCTATCAAATGGGCAAATTCTTGGGGGACCGCAGTTGTTCCAGAGTTCCCCTTGTCTTGACTTGGACGAAGTGTACTTCAACTATTTTCAAGAGTTAGGCCTACACCCAATTATATCATAGATAATGAAAAACTACATTTAATGACTTATATTGCTTAAACTTTCAATTTGAGATGATCAAAACTTACTTTTGTTTTCAGTGTTGCAAAATTAAATTATTAATTAGACAAACTTTTTTTATAGTCATACTCTATATTTTTGAAAGCCTATATAACAATAGTGAAAAGGATATTACATCTCTTAGCTGCCGTCGTGTATGTTCCATTCCAAGCAAAGGGTGCTAAAGTGTGAACTCTTGAACAATGGCGGTCCCTAGAAAATTTGCTAGGTTGATAGAATTATTTATAATATCGATGACTACTGTAAGTGTAACAGGTAAACCAGTGATAAGTCAAAAACTAGAACAGTAGAAGACATTTTTGTTAAATTATTTTTTTCTTTGTATTATGTTTTGGCCCATTTCTTAATATTAATATTAAAACAAATCCTTGAAAACAAGTCATTTTATTATTGATAATTTGTAAAATTGTTTATTTCTATCATATCAAAAGCAATTGATATTATAATATTTCTATGGACCAGACAAAGTCTCGAGAGTATCCTAAAATCATAAAATGCAAGATATTAGCGCACTCTAACAGTAACACTGTCACTGTAACACCCATTTCACCCAGATATGAGATAATGTAGATTTGATTAATTTTGCAGTGGATCTGTTTATAAGTTTCAGACGCAAATTTACAATTTTAGAGAATTTTTTCTTGAAGTCAAGGGTTTTTACTTTATCTTTTATTTAAAGGGAGGTAACTCTAGATTTCATGCCTTATACTAGTTATAGTTCATTTTGTCACCAAAGATATGTCACCAAAACTTGACAATTTAAGTTTGTAGGATAATGATTCGGATTCCTGCTCGGTCATTGCCTTAAAAACCCTAGAATATATGCCTCTGAGTTTAAGCATGTCTAAAAATATCTTATGACAGAACAGGTCTTTATTGGGATAGGCAAAGTATGAAAAAAATGCATAAAATGATAATAAAATATTCATACTTTATTTATGATTTTACGACGCATACAGTCAACTCTGATTGCTTCAAACTACAGGGGACACAACCACTTAACCAGTAATTTTGACTTACTAAAAATGTACTTATGAGTATATGTGCACCCCATAGGACACACAAAGAAAAATTAAGTTAACTGGAAATTGACTTTTAAGCAGAGTGGAATCTAGATCGGTTAAAATATAATCACCACTGCTTTGTCATTATAAATTTTATTTTTTGAAATGAATGGATTGACCAAGAAAAAGTTAAATTACTTCATCACTAAGGACATATTTTCAATTTTGATTTTTTTTCAAATTTCTTTTAATCCGTAAAGTCTTCTTATATAAAATTTACTTAGTACACATTGATTGATTCATTTGGTTTATGATGGATCTAGAAATAAGCCTTCATACTTATTTTCCTTGCCTCTAAACCCTGAACATACTTTGTACGTCATATAAAACAGTAAAATGAGGACTATTTGTCACAGCCTTTCATACCGTTGAAAAACCTGGAAAATGGTCATCAGGGATGAAAAACCTGGAAAAATTAGATGAAGTATCAAACTAAAGCCTTTTCCGTCTTAGCTTTCATTCTTCAGAAGTGACTAGCTAACTAATGAACCTTTTTTTGTTTAATTAATTTGCAGGCACCCATCTATTCGCAACTATGACTTGGAGAGGGAAGGAGCTGAGATGGTGGCAGCTCCAGCTAGTTCCCATCCACTCAAGGCCATTACGGTCAGTCATACTGCGTGCATTATTTTCTTTAAAAAATTACAGCTGACTGACAATTTTAATTATAATTATAATTAAATGTTATTAATTTTGTCAATCTATTATAGAACCATGTAAGACATTGCTGCTGAGTTAGACCAACTTCAAGCTATATCACATTTTATCACAAAAATATTGAAAAAAAAAATAAGGAATTAGATTAGATCAAGCAGCAGTTTATTTCTAAACTGTAACTGAAGCAAGGTTTGGAGAGAATGTAAAAAAGTTTGTTTTCTAAAACTAAACCCATCCTGTACTTACATTGTTGTTGGGTCTTTTAGGTTCAAATTTTGTGCATTTCTTTTTAATAATTGTAGATGCACAAACAGACAGACATCTTTTTCAAAAGTAAAACAGCTGTTTTTAGGGAAAAGTTAGCAAGTGCAAGTGTTCCATTTCTTTCTTTCTTTTTTTTTTGTTAAGAAAGGGTAAGCTGAAAAATAACTTGTAAAGTTTAGATTTTACATTTCTTATGTTAGGTTACTGAGGTAAAGAGGGCAGATAAAAAAACAACAGGAACTCCACCAACAAGTAAATCTGCTTCCAAGCCCTCTGCGTTTGTGGATCCTTTAAGTATGGCGGACCCTTTGAGTGTGAACTTAGATTTTGATGGCTCAGATCCTCTCTCTATGATGATGAAAGAAGGATCTGCACCCATTACAGGAGGAAAGACTAGTCGGTCTGGAAGTGTAAAAGTATGGAGTTTTGTTGTTTTTTTTTTTTTTAATTGTCACATTTTGTCAAAATTTTCACACAAATGATTTTATTGTGTTTTAAACTACCATTTGAAAATTATACTAGTAGAACCTGCCCTTGTGACTACCTCTTTGTGGCAATCTCCTATCAGGATGACATTTTCACTTTATTTCATTGTCTATTACAATCTTGAATCTCTCCATCGCTAGTATCTTTCAATACAAGCAAAGGCAGGTAATTTACCAACCCACAATGTAAAAAAATTTGCACAGTTTTAGTCATCATCTCCTTGACAAATAGTAGCTCAATCCCCTTTTAGAACCCTCACTTTGTGTCCACAAAAAGAAAGAAACACAAAAAGTGCTGACAATTGATCTGGTAGCTTCTGACAATTTCATTGAAAAATGTGTTGTGTAGACCAGACAGAGATAGGTATTGCGGGGAGAGAGGAGGGGGGGGGGATATTTGCTGGACAATCGCACATTGCATTCACCTTAATATACAATGTACTGCTCAAGGCAGCAATCTGACCAAAGAGACCATAATTGTCTATGAACTTATTTGATCACCATAGACAGCTTTCTCTCTCTCTCTCTCTATATATATATATATATATAGATATCAGATTATTGTGGAGGTTAGATAAAATCAAAGATTTTTTTTTTTTGTTTTATTTACTGATATGTGCAATTTCTTTTTGAGGTCACTTTTCCTTAAAAATGGATATAATCAAAACTTTTAAAAACAGGCACTATCAAATAAAGTTTCCTTAAAATCTTGTGAGCTGTTATATCTAGCGATTCCTATGTTAAGGTGCTGTAACAGGATTATATTGTTGAGCCTTCAAACTTAAACTTAAAGCCTGTTTCTCAACCCAAGCTCTTCAAATATGAATGTTATGTAAATTTTCTTTTTTCCATATTATTTAGAATTTGAAACATTTTTTGTCAGTTTTTATTTTGTTTTGTTTTGGCTATTTTTTTTTGTGTGTGTGACAGAAACCTGATACTGATGCAGACAATGGAGACGATGGCTTGGATGATTCTTTTGAACCATGGTCTTTTAAGAAAGCAGCAATCCTGGCCAAGTACACAACATCAGAGAAGCTGTCGATCACAACAAGCTTTTTGTCAACATCAGATCAGGAGAGAGGTTTGTCAAGCTTGCTGTTGTCAAGAAAATCTCTACCATATTTTTTTTTTTGTCTTTCCTCATAGCACCTTACTCAGGTCAAAGGTAAAGGGAATAAAAGATGTCTCGCGTCCCGGTTGAAGGAGTCGAATGTAGCAATTTTAACCATTGAAGAAGTTGCTTCCATGCATACATGAAAAAGTTCATAAAATTATCTATATTTTTGCAGAAAGGTATTAAAAAATGTTGTTAGTTTAAAAAACAGAGAAAAAGAATGAAAATTAACCCTAAATAAACAGTGGTTTCTCAAAGTCTTATTTTTTGGCTTCTGACTCATTCACCTCGGAGATGAGACATTTAGTTATTCTTTGATTTAATGTCTAAGCAAATGATCATCTAATATTACAAATGTATATAGTTATATTCTTGCAGTTGATCCTTGATGCCTTTAGTTTACTTGCCCTGCAAAAATTGCACAAAAAGATTTAAAAGGACATTTTGGTTTTTCTTTTGCAAGCAGGCCTGTAAAACAATCATTCTATAATCAGCTCATTTGCACTTTATCAATGTGACTAAATAGAACAACAAACATTAAATTGCATTTTTTAGGTCTTAACCCATTCGTGACGTTGGTTTTGTCGATCACCATGACGTGGCAGTTTTTGGTTAAAGAGTGGGATTGTTCGTATATTTTTAACATCACTGAACTCCAATTATTATGTTAGATTTTAAATAACTCTGCATTAAATACCCCTGTTATGCGGTGCAAAAAACGATGTACATTGTACGACTATACGTCATGGGGAACAACAAAATCCACTGATTTGCGGACGCGCAACGTACGTCGTGTCAGCATCTTGTCATGACAAATAGGACGTACAGCGTATGTTATAGGTCAGGAAGGGGTTAATTGGAACCTAAATATATCTACTTAAACTTCTGTTTATGGCATGAAAACAGGCCATATAACAAAGTTTATTCAAAATCAATAATGATAATTGACCATTCAAACAAAATTGGAAATAAAGTAATTAAGTTTTATAGTTTTTAAAATTTGTAAAACTATTTTTTTACAGTTGTTATAAAAACCCAAAGCCAGGCGCAAACGGGAACAGTTAGTGACAAAGTTAAAAACAGACTGGAACAACTTGATGATTTTGAGGAGGTAGGATTGCTGTATCTTTTGTTATTAAAATGTGATGGAAATATTTTTATGTTTCAAGTCTATATCTTGAAGTATTTTTACCATACCAATGCAAAGATAAATATGCTTCATTGGTACATTTTCTTGGTGAAATTTATATTTGTTATAAGTCACATAAAACAGCTTTAAAGCCAGTCTTTTCCGCCATCTTTTCAGAAAAGGGACAGCTGTTACAAGGGTAAAAAAAATTGGGCAGCATGTAGTTTCTGAATTCTGCATTGATAATACTGCCAGCGCCAAAAAAACTTTTTTTAAAGAATGCACTAAACTGCTAACATAGCTATGTCTTGATTTGGTTGATGTCAGCAATTGCAATATTATATACAGAGTGTTACTTTTAACTTTCATCTTGCCTCACTGTAAAAAAAATGTAAGTCCTTGGCTGATCCCTTCTGTATATCACAAAATACTCATTTCATGGATCACCTACACAAGTAATAATGGCATGAAATAAAAATTGGCAACACAGTCGCATTAAAACTGGATGTGTCAGACCTGACTGTTTGGAAAATTAAATTGCTCAACCCAATCTGTCAGTTGGGCAATAGAAGAAATAATGTTCTATTGTTTTTACCTTTAAAATCAATTCCTTTTACCTGCCACGAAGTGTAATACCCATGTAGACTTGGTGTGGCTTTCGCAACTGTCTACCCCCACCTCTTTCTTCAAGTTGCTTTCAGTGTCATTTGTAGTCTCACCGCACTGCTGTGTGGCTGTCAGATTCAGTAGCTAGCCAAAAGTTGTCAGATCCGGTCTGATTGTTGGACCCTACATTCTGTCCTTAAACATTTTCTTTGTTTAAGTGAATGATCATTTTTCTCTTGGCTGTATTTCACAGGGATCAGTAAAGGAGATGCTTAACTTAAGTCAACAAGACTATGTGAAGAGGATTGAAGAGTTGAACCAGGCCTTAATCACAGCTTGGGATAACGACCATCGAGTCAAGGCCCTCAAGATAGCCATTCAAGTATGTGAAGAGATAGCTTAAATCATTAATAAGATAGAAAAGCTATTTATTTTTTTATGTTTGATGATATATAAAAGACACGGTAAAAAAAAACAACAGTTTTTTGGACTTTGACCTTATTTTAGGATAATTTTATTTGATATTTTCTGTGAAAAAAAGCAAAAAAAACCAACTAAATGTTATATTAAGTAATATTTAAAAGAAATAATTTTAAAACTGGAAGAGTAAATCTCATATTGAAATCTATTTTAAAATTTTGTCCTGGTAAATCCTTTTAAAATTTTTTTTCGAGCTTTGCCGTCATAACATTTTTTTTTAATGCTAATATTATACTGTTTGTCTTGACTTTGTGATTTCACTATTTTCAAACAGTGTTCCAAGCTTTTGGTGGATGTGTCAGTGATTCCTTTCTACCCCAGCAAGTTTGTCCTTGTCACAGACATTTTAGACACGTTTGGTAGGTTACAACCAGTTTTTTAAACAAAATTATGTTGGTCTAGGAACCTATTCTTAAACGGTTGGATATTGAATTAAATAACTTCAAAAAAACTTCATTTTCAAATGTAGAGTTTTTTCTCAGTAAATATAATAAAAAAAAAATTATATTAGCTTTTCACAGATTTTTTTCACAGAAATAACGTCTTTGAAAATGGAATGTTTTGTATTTTATTTTACTCATCAGGACTGGTTGCAACACATGATTATAAACTCTGTAAAAGAAGAAAATGGCTAACTTAAACTATATTGGACGTATGCATTTACCAAGATATACAAGTAACAAGACCATGATTGAGCATTTTATTTTGAGGCATTTGAAATTTATTGTAACAATTTTCCTCTGCAAAGTTGTACTGATAAATCACAGACATCTCTTCCCAGAACCTCCAACTGCTTGTTTTAATGGAACATTTTTGACTGATGCGGCCGTTTTTTGTTTGTTTGTTGTTTCTTTTCATAGAAAAAAAAGTTTGACTGCTTGTTATAGATGTAGCATTTTGTTGGAGCAAAATAAAAACAAAACTCCTCAAATTGTAGCAGATCTAAAGTTTTTCTCCAAAATACTCTGCCCCCCCCCCCCTCATCTTTTTTTTAAGACTATTTAATATCCTTGTTAAAAAACAAAACAAGCAAGTCTGCAGTTGGTGAGCCACAGCTTTGATTTTATGATTTTCAACAGCATTGTTTTTAAGTATAAGAAATGACTTATGTTTTCTTTGCTTGACATACCAGGACGACTTGTGTATGAACGCCTACTGGACAAAGCACAGACATCTCTTCCTGGAACCTCCAGGCCTCACAGACTCTCTGGTACTTATACATGATATTGTCTTTCTTAATGAGTTCTATTTTTTGTTTTAACATTGATCTAAAAAGTGCGAAACTGATTAATTGATAAATTTGTGCTTTTTTTTTTTTTTAGATATTGTGTTGTTTCATTTGTTATCAATCTTTTTTTTTATTTGGCATGAACTAAATGTCTTGTGTTCAGGGTGAATGATTCAGATGTTGGAAATTCCTTTTTTTTTTGAGATAACGCCTTTGAAAGGTCTTTTTTTCTTCTTCTCTTTTCTATATTTTAAATCAACAAAAACTGTAATACCTTTCCACAAAATTGTAATAGTTTTATGAAATTTTTTTACGTTTAAAAGCCAAAAAAAGTATCTTGTTCTAGCAGCAATGCCTTAGAAAGAAAAAATTGTGGCACCCGACTCATTCTTTTTGGACGTGAGACAACTAAAGTCGAGCCCAGATAAATCAAAACAGAGTAATTCAAGTACTTGTTCAATTTGAACTATATTTATTCTTTACTTCCTAATGGCATAAACGTCTTATGTTGCACAATGCTGTCCCTCAATCCGGTTGATTGTCTGCTCAACCTCTCTCTATTGCAAGCACTGTAAAATACCAGTCACATTATGTTTATAATACTTGAAATCTTCTTGCCTAAAAGATTATCATCTTATATATGGGTCAGGCAATCAACTTAAATCAGTCTTTTCTTTATTTTGCTGTTGTATTTTCGCCCAGCAAATTTCACAGCCGAAGAGGTGCCTGAGGCAGCCAAAGAGACATGTCGAAACTGGTTTTTCAAGATAGCTTCCATCAGAGAGCTGATCCCACGTCTCTACGTTGAGGCTGCTCTCATCAAGTGCTACAAATTCCTCACAACTGGGTTAGTTTTGAAGAAAAGCTTTCTATTTTTTTTTAATTAAAAATAAAGGATGATTTTATAAAATGAAGAAAAAGAATAATAACTCCAAGGAAAAATTTCAAGTTTTTGTTAATGGAAAGCCACTCTATCCAATATATTTACTATTAAAAATTTTAAGACATAAAGTTGTCAGTTATTGAAGAAGACTTTATGTGGCTGCCTGCACTATTTTACGTTATGAAAAATACAACTTGCCTGCTTTTTCAATTGTCAGAAATTGATAATCTGAATGAGTAGACAATCATAACAACTCATTCAGCTTCAAACTAATTTGGACAAAATGCGAGACATTTACTTAAATTATGCTGGCTTTTTCAGGAAATTATTACATAATATTGTTTTGGTTTTGAACTAGGAATAGGCTTAGTTTTCTAATGGATATTAATGGGATTTTTTTTTTTTGCAGAGAATACACAGATGCCCTGGAGCGCCTCACAATGATGGCACGTGGTGTTGGAGATCCTCTGGTCGCTGTGTACCTCAGGTGTTACCTCTGCCGAGTGAGTTCACCACAGAAAAGCAATGGTGTTGAAAAAGCTGCGACTGAAAATTTTGATGTTACAAAACTGTCATGGATAGTGTTTGTGCGACAGTTCTGTGGAACATTATGAAGATGTGAATAACAAATTTCGGAAGGTATGAGAAATTAAGGAGAAATACAAAAAGGAAAATGAAATTAGGGTTTTCTGTAATTGAAGTGTTCATGCATGGGTTCAAATATAATTTAATTGTGTCAAATTTCGTTTTGATATTTCATCTGTTCACAGATTGGAATTCTTGTTGCTCCGCGATTCAAGAACCACATACCAAGATGCTTTGAGGATTTCATAGCAACATTTCATTTAGTAGGTTTACAATTATCCTTTTTCCTTTATCTTTTCATTGCCATAGGACTATAAAGTTTCAAACGGTCGAACTAAAATGATCATAAAGTAAGTGGTGCATAGTTTTATCAAACTGATGACTTCTTTTGTCATGAAATTCAAAATCATAAGTTTGAAGTATTACTTTTTATTTTTACAATGAAAGGGCACATAAAATCCCTTGCATTAAAGGGTTCAGTATTGTTGAATTTATTCAACCAGTTAAAGAAAATTTTTAATTTGTTGAAACATTTCATTAGTTTATATCTTTTAGAGGCAAAAAGAAAAAGAAATGTTAGTGTGTTTTATTCTGTTGGTTATTTTCTGTTATGCTGTTTGCTGCACTTTATTTAAAGGGTTTACTTGCATCAACAAGTTTCTTTTTAAACAGCACAGTAATTAAAAGAATCTGCAGTGGAATCCACTTCAGTCAACACCTTTAAGGGAAACTCTTTCTGAAAGTCAACTCTGTTTTGCCGTCCCACTTTGTATTTCTTTATATTTCTGTGACGGTTAAAGTCAACTCTGGCTTAAAGTAAAAACATTACCCTGTAGCTTTTTAAACCCTCAAACTGCTTTTTTATTTTTTTTGCTTTTAGTTTGGAGTTTTTAGTTGCAACTTGCTGAAATTGCTCTTAGTTTTATCTAGGTCAAAGATTATTCAAGTAGGTTATATGGTTCCATCAACAAATAAAAGCAATAATCACTTTACAAATCATCAACAGCAACAACAAAAAATGAAGATGATTAATTGTAGAGACTCTTTCATTCCCAATTTTCAGTTCTATATGTAATTTTAAAAAATGTTATTAATGGAAAATTTAAGAGCAATAGATCTTTAAGTGTAGAATTTATTCTTTTTCAATAGATATTTATGCCAATGTGAGAAGAAATCTGGATCTGTAAGTCTTGTTCTATCACCCCCACAGGTCCAAGGCGAGTGTGTGCAGAACACTCTAGCCATCCAGAAGCTGGAAATGCCTCGCTACCTGTCCTTGTTTTGCCCAGGCCTGGACTTCATCCTGCAATGTCTCGCTCATCAGGCAGCGGAAGAAGTTCTCAATCAGACGCTGGAGAGGTGTCGCACAGGCTGCAACAAGTAAGTCATACAGCAGCTGGCCATTTCTATGACAATTGCAATAAAAAAATATTGACTTGACGGAAGCAGCAAGAATTTTACATAAGTGAGGCTGCATTTTGAAAAAACATTGAGTGAGGTTGCCCTGCCTTTCGAAAATGTATTTGAGTGAGACTGGACTTACAAAAAGGTATGCACTTACACTAAAGGTGTTTGAGGCTGCACTTACAAAAAAAGTATTTGTCTTGCACTCAGTCAAAATGAGTCGTCGAAATTGGAAAGCAAGATATTAGTATCTCAGAAAAGCTTATTTTCTGCACTTTAAACTACAATAAACAGATAAACAGAAATATATTGACATTCTCTTATAGTAAACCTCATTTGTTAAACGGCTTAGGAAGACTTTCATTTTGGTCGCAAAAAAGCTGAGTGCTCAATCAATGCTTACAGCCTAGTAGCTCTTCAGGGACAAGTTATCAAAATGTATAGCTATGCCCAGGCAACTCTCTCAGGTAGGTGGCAATGTGCCAGCCATTTGCTATGGACCTCTTTGAGGATATTGTGATATTCTAATTGGCTTTGTCAATGACGAGAGAAATCGAAATTCTATTTTCCAAATGCTTCTTTTATCGCATTCTGTTTTTTTTTCTTTGTGTCTATAAGATAGCCTTGTAATTGTTTTTCATTCACCTTAATATATGTATATATGTAGATGTTGATTTTTTTTTAGTTAAAATAATGATGGATGGGAAAAAAATACTGTAAAGTATTGTTTTTTTTTCTTCCAAAGTTAAGGTTTCTGACATCCGTCTGACATATTTAATTTGCAGTGGGAGCGAGACTTGTAAAATTTTCATTTTTCAACTCTTAGTGTTTAGGGAGGGGGGTCAAGGTCATGTTTTAAGGAGCTATTTTTAGGGAAAAATTTAATCCACAAGGTGTGGCTTCGCCAGTGGCATGTTGGTATTTTGGTACAAAAAACGCCACATGAGGTGGCATCCTGCTCACTAAGATTGAAGATGAAAAACATTTTGGACTGGATTATATTTTGTAATTTCCATACTTTAAGGGGGGTATGGCTCGCCACATAAAGTGGCGCACCAGTATTTTGGTACTATTTAATAGCCACATGAGGTGGCACCCCAAGACACAAGAGTTTAACAATTTGCCTTGCCTTTTATTATTGCAGTGCTTTGATGATTAACTCCATCATGTCAGCCTTCCAGCCACAATACATAGCCCAGCGTGCTCTTACCTTTACAGAAATGATACGAGAGTGTGAGGACTCAGGCCTTCCCAAAGTAAGCTAAAATGAACAGCATTGATAAGTAACATAATATTCATTTTTGTCGTCACTCTTGTCCAATCATAGACATTATTACGAGGGCTCTTTCAGAAATAACCGAAAAATGCCCATTG
>BMAT01007378.1:55765-73373 GCA_019649035.1 Elysia marginata
ATAACCAAATTTCCTCTGGGAGGCCAGGTGTAGGATGCTGTTTGGGTGCAGGGGGCTAGGGTTCAAAGGGTTAAAGCAGTTGTTTTTTTTAATGGTATGGCAATATTTTTATTATTGAACACTTTTACTGCATCTTCAAGGATCTGAAATTTCACACTAAAATGCGGGGGGAAAAAGAAGTCACAGGGTGTAATGTTATGGCAAGTGGCTAAGATTTAAAATTAAAAGGCTGTTCTCACTTAAGGACGACTGCTCTGTTCCAATAGCTTTATGAACACTAGCATTGTTGTTGAGGCCGTATCAAGCCTCCTGTGCTTGTCTTAGATGCTATTTTCTCCAATGCATTAGTTCACTTACCCATTTCAGGTGACTGCATCTGTCTTTGGGTGGTATCGTGGTAATGTGACTTTTTGGCTTGTGTCTGGTGGGGTTGTTAGAATTTGGCTTACTGAGACACCGAAATGTGGTTTTATACCGTCAATGGCTTGTTTAAAACTTACAGTTCATTCTGATTTTAGCAAAGACTGAAAAGGTGAAAATTTAGTTTATTGTTGTCTTATAAAATCAGTTTTTGGAATGTTTTCAAAATTACAGTGTTTCTTATAGTGGGCCTACATGCAAGGTTCTGCTGATAAATCAACTTTAAAAAGTTGTTGTTTTTTTTTAAATAAATGATCTGTTTCTCAAGAATAAATGGGGGATCAAGAATAAATGGGGCTATGAGTGACAGAATTATATATATAGAAACTACCGCTTTATTATGAAATCTACTTTTATTGTTTTTATATTATTATTGTCACACATATTATTATTTTGCAGGAAGATGCTAGAAAAGGACCAGAAGGTGGAATTGAAGGCAAAGAATTTTTATATGAGGTAGATGTAAAAACTATTGTGAGTTGCAGATACAAGAAAGACATTATTAATCTTTAAAAAAAACTGAAATGTCTTGCAACCAGTCCAAATGAGTCTTTAAGTCGAAATTGGAAGGTAGTCAGATATTGGTTTCACAGTAAAGCTCATTTTCTCTACTTTCAGATACAATAAACAGAAAAGCTCTATCGTACTTCTGTATGAAGTTATAGCCGTTTGAAGTCGTTAGGGTAAGGACTTATGAAATTTCAAAAAGGGGAGAAAACAGCATTTAAAGTTTAGACAACTATAAAGGTATTGAAACCTTAGCAACCTTACCAATTAAAATTGAAAACCTAAAAATGAAATTGAACCTCAGATAGGTGTGAAAACTGTTTAGAAATGGTTTTAGTGTCAATATCTAAAATAAAAAAAAATTTGGACTTCTGAACACCCACTAAACTTTAAAAGCCTATATCTCCTAACTAAGCCTTTCGACTTACGACTCAATTGGACAGAATGTGGGACAAATATATTCTGTCTCAAAATTGATTCCCTTCTTGGATTTGAGAAAAGTCTTCAAATTGAATGACTTGTAATTTAACCAAACCTTGTAGGCTAGCTTTTTATGAAAAGCACTTCAGATCAATATTTTTGTCTTAATTTGAAACAAATGAAATTTGTATCAAATTTTTTTTTAGGTTTTACAGACAGTAAAAATGCACTTGCATCCTTAAAAGTAATTGCATTTAAGTTTTGGGACATGTACATAACAAAACTGGCTCACTTAATTGATGGCAGAATATTTTGAGCACTGAAGAAAAGAATCATGCTTATCTGAATGCTATGACTGGAACTTTATGTAATGTGTGTAGTTAAATTTAAATGTTTACACAAGTCTGTGATGTAAAAGACTTGATTTAAACTTTTTTAAAAATAGTGTTACTTCTGTTTTTTATGTATATATGTTTCTATTTCATTTATAGCAATTTTCTAATTATAAATGTTCAAAGTGTCCTTAATAAAAGGATTAGAAGACATTCTGATTAACTTGTGATCCTCTGAAATGGCAAAAAATTATCAATAGCTTAAGAGGATATAGTGGACAGGGTTAATACTGCTTCCTAGGCTCATTGGATTGGTTGTGACCAAGGGATGTGTAATACAGGGGGACCTCAGCATTTGGAACTCTTTTAATGTCATGAAACCCAGAAAACAGATAAAGATTTGAAAAACATAAATTTTTCTCTACAAATTACTCTCCTATTTGGGAAGAGCGACTTGTAAAATTAGGAGGGAAGCTTTTATAAAGTCTGCATATATTTTTAACGAAAAAGAGTATCTATTTTTAGAAGGCCAACGTATGATCATCAGAAATTGGTGGAATAAGCCACCATCATTTTATGTAAATCGTGCAAGTTGGTACAATCACAGTAGTTCTTATCTGTGGCTGCCTTGTTTCTTCCATGAAACAAAGAACTATCTCCATAGCACACTAAGCAAACAAGTTTATAACAGCTGTTGTCTATTGCAGACTTACATTGTTACAGACAGACTTTTTATTTAGAGTTGTCCATATCAGACATGGCTAGTTAGACGCAACTTTTATCTGTACACGCCCAGGTTATTGCTGACCCTTTATGCCATAATTTTGCTACATGTTTGCATGGCCATGTCATGTAAGACAACCTTTGTCATTCTTCTTCATTACTTAAGGGAGGGCTGAATCTCGAATTTTAATTCAATGCAATGAAATTTTTCTCATTCACTTATGACCTCATATAGATGTCCCAGATAAGTCACCAATTCACACTCTTTAAAGATAAGATGTAGATTATCATTAGTCATTACATGATCTGGGTTAAAACCTAAGTTTTAGATAGCTCTGCAAAACGCAAAGGCTGGCAAATCAGAAAGAAATCATCTCTCTACAAATCTTGATTAATCAGTCAAATCACTTGTCAGTCAAAGCAATCAGCCAGTTAGGAACCATAATCTGGACTGCCAAAGACTATACATTATCTGTTAAGTAAGTTAAATGTAGATACATATACTTACAGTGGGTTACCAACATTTTTGTGTTTTTCAGTTTTAATGTGAAAAACAAGAAAAATTGTTACATTTGACCTGTGATAAAATAAATGCCTTATGGATTTTTCCCTCAGATTGTCAGCAATGAGAGAACAGGCTTAGATGTTGACAAATTTGATTATTTTGCTCGTGATTGCCATGTTCTGGGTATCTCCAATATGTTTGATCTCAAACGCTTTATGATGATGGCAAGGGTCTTGGAATGTGAATATGTAGTGAAAGATAAAGATGGAAATCCTGTCAACATTCGCAAGTTTCACATTTGCCACAGAGACAAGGTAGGTTTGGCATCAATTAATTATTGGGAACAAAGCTGGCCAGATCTCGAATTAAGTACTGACACATGTTATCGAGGTTCAGTAGAAAAATTTTAGGTGTTTCTGTATTGCTGACAGTGGATATTATATCTAGTAACCCTCTATCAGAAAGATGGAGGCACTTGGGGTCTATTAGGTCCAAACTATACATGATAGTCTGTACCTACTGTACCGTACCGCATTACGCCTTCTGTCTTGTGATGGTATGTAATGGTGCAAGGGTGGCACACACCGCCATGGGGGACGCGGCTGAAATGCATTGTGCGGTGTACACATTTCGGCGGGACAAAAATACCGCATCACAGCACTGTTCAAGTAGAATTCTGCAACTACCGCAAGCCGAATTCGCCATTCCAGCAATGGATCCTGTAGTGTTATGGTGGTGGAGAAGAAAGCCGAAGAGAAAGAGGAGACCAGAAAGAAGTGCATGGGTCTGTCCTGTTTATTTAAATAAGCCTCCTGTTTATTTAAATAAGCAAGATATTGGAAAAAAATTCACCATTTGGAAAAATATGAAGGACAAGGAAAAGTTTCTCAATTATGCAAGAATGAAGATATTTAGGTCCACGTCCTATCCAAGAGGCTGTATCTTTTGTCATTTTTTTTGTGCAGAAACTCTTTTTCTTTTACTAATCTTATCAATGTTATCGTTTGATCTTCTTTCCTCATCAGAGTAAGCTGTTGCTTGGCTCTCTTTAAGACTCATTATAAAAAAATCTGAAACCATATGAGCTCTCAGACCTAAATAATGATAATCATGAAGATACAGGGTACAAACTCGTCAAAGATGCATCATGAAATAATGCAATTGCTATGGCATGCTCTAGCCTAGGAATGATCCGTTTATTTCCCCTTCAGCCGTCTCAAGGCGCTTTATTTTTTCTTTCTTTTTTGCAGGGATGGGCATTTTCAGGATTTATCCTGAATTCAGGATTTTTTTCGTTTTGAATAAGAAAAATTCTGATCTGGGTGTACACTACTAATGTGAGAACAAAAATTTTTGCTCGTAAATTTCTTATTGAAAAGCAAATTTTACTGCTGTATTGAGTTTACTTGTACTTTTTATGTGAATGGCATCAGCAAACTTTGAAATAATCAATTGCTAAAGCAGTGTGTTATAATGTGACGTAATGCACCCCTTGACCTCAGGAAATTCCAATGGCTTTGAATCCACAAGCGGCATTACGACGGCATAAAGGCTTATAAACACTAGTTTTAACCTGTGTAAACAACACTTATGTCTACACTGTTCATTTCCTTTAAGGCGCTTCGATACAAACAGCCTATCCTGTTTAATTTGGACCTTAGTCATCCATTGCTCCAATCTTACTGGAACCTATCAGAGTTTTGTATCTTATTGTCCCTATTTCTTCTGGGGTCTCTGTCACTAGTTTACAAGTAGTTTTATTTTTTAAAACCCTTGTTGTATTTGGTAATTTTTATATTTCAATGCATTGATATCGTTTACAACTGTTTTTGACTGTCTAAAATTATCTTAATTTTCAAATTTATAAAAAGCTATTAGCCTTCTTGTCATTGTAAAAGAATAAGAGATAAAATCTTCAATTCTTAAAAGTTTTTTTTTTTTCAAATTTAAATGATTATTATTTAAGTTTAGGAATGGGTCGTTGGACAAATGGCAGCAAGGAAAACTTTTCAAACACAAAATTAAAGTAAGGTCAGAGGAAAGTGCAAATCTCTATCATTTAATGTGTATAAGTCATGGATGCAGAGTCTCAAAATGTAAAGACAAGGAAAAATGGTTTGTATAGTTTAGCAAAGATTTCGCGAAAATGAGCTCACTTTGCAAATTAAAAGCATTGAAATGCTCACATTTTCCAATTCAGCATGTGAGCATCATAAAATTGAACAGCAAGGGTTCCCTTAGTTTAAGGTGAAATACTTTTTTCCCAATGATATACAACACTTGTGAATTCATTATCTTTGGTCAAATTTGCCACTTAGTCTTTAGGTACATTTAGGAGGAGATGAAAACAAGGTTGAGAAATAAATGATGTATTATTGCATTATTTATTAATGATTGCATTATCTTTTCCTGACTACCATTACTCAAAACTAAAACAAGGTCAACATCAATTTCCCTCACTATCCAAAAACACAAATGATCTTGAAATTTTGTTTGTGTGGCTTTAAAAGAACATTTTAACGTATTTCTCGAAGTAGTTTAATTAAGTTTTTTTTTCTAAAGGAACTGGAGAATTTGATCATCATGTTCCAAACTCGGTTCTTCCTGCACATGAATGCATACAAACATCCTGTTGTTTGTGCTCTGGACAGAATGTAAGGAGGCCTTTTCAGTTTGTATGATGTTTTTAAAAAAAATTCAGTTGTATAGATTTCAACTTGAACAATATTTTATTTTTGGTAGTTGTTCTCTTAAGTCAGGAAAAATATGTATCAAGCAAAAGAATCCTTTAAAAATATGATTGATGAGTATATAGCTCTTGTTTAAGCAGTATTGAGTTGTTAGCACACAGATGAGTTTTACACGGTGCAGNAATTGAGGTAACTATAAGATTGTGAGGCAGATAAATTTTCATGGAAAAGTCTACTTACATGCATATACAGACTTACTGCTTTAAAGTGGTGTCATGTTAAGATAAACCCCTTTGGGTCAGACTAAAAAGTTTATCTCACACAAAGATTGCAAGTTTCTGTTATTTTTAAGCAGAATGTTATAAAAAAAAAAGAGATAGAGACTAAAAATCTAGTTTATATTCAACCAAAGTTTTTTTAAACAGAGTAGTCTTAAGCAGACTCTTGTATATAATTGCTTGTCTTCTGGTTTTTTTTTTTGTCTGTTTGTTGATCTGACCCAAGTCAGTGATTAATAGCTTAACAGTAAGAAAAATCTACAAGTCTTCGATAGTAATGATAATGATTCAGTAGATGAATTAAGCAAATTTAGTAATAAGACCAAGTACTAGGTTTTTGCCTTTTGTTTTTCTCTTGATTTAGTTTTCTCTTGCTCTGTATTGGTCAATATTCTGTCTTAAGCAGTTGCACTTCAACATATTTGCAAAAGAGGTTTCAGTGTTTGCTTGAGTCACATCTAAAGAATAAAATAATTTAAGAGCTCAAAAAAGTTCAGATCTAAACATTTTGACCAGCCTATTCATGCTGACGATTTGTAATGAGATATATTGCATATTGTACCTACAGTATTACAAATATTATATATTCTGTATCTTTTTTGTTTCTTTAAGGTCTGTAGCATAGGCGACATGTTAAATTATCACTTGTATCTTTGCTGAATCTGTTCGCAAACAGGTAGCAAGAGAGACTTTATCTTGTTTGGGATGAACAGTTCTCATATTTTTTCTGATTTGTTTCTTTCAAACTCCTGCTGATTTGTAAATATATGTTATGCTTTGATAAGTCATTGCAAGTGATGGCAGCCATTGTTGTTATTTTTTAACTGACTAGGAAATAGACTTTCCTGAATTTGCAAAGTTTATCAATTTTTAACTTCTTTTTTTTTAATTATAAATGTCTAGTCTGCAGGTAATTGCCTTCAGTTTTAAATGTTGTGGGTTTTTTCTTTAAGGTAATCTTTTGAGCTGCAAACTTGCTGTTATTTTTTTTACTCATTTTTTGTTATTAAATTGCCTTTGAGAAATGAAACCATTCTTAGTTCCTTAGCATTGGTTTTTGTTGGTAACAAACTACATAGCATTTTGAACTTTTATGTTGTTCTCAGGGTGTGTGATGCTTTTCTCCATGCTGATAAATATCTTAAAACACCAGGAGATGACAAGTAAGTGAATGTTTTTAGAAGCACTATATTTTAATTAATCTAAAAAAGAGTTTGTCCTGTTTTTAGACCAACATTTAAGAAGTAAAGTAGTGTTTCTCATTTATTTTCTCAATGTGTGTGTGTGTGGGGGGGGGGGACTTCATAACAGACCTGAAACAAAAAAATAAACATTAAAGTTAAATTACCATAGAACTCGTTTAATGCATATTAAAAAAATTTTTCAAATTTTTACTGAGCTAAGATTTATTATTCTTAGGAAAATATCTGTTTTTGTGCCACCAAATTCCTTTTAAATAGGTATCAACACACTTGGGCTTTGGTTTCATGGGTATTTGAGACTGCCTTTATAAATTTCTTTAAAAAAAAAAAAAAGAATGTTAACATATTGTACTGATCCAAGTTACAATGTAAACACTTAAAACAGAGTCCTTATCACAAATTAGTACAAATCTTCATCATTTAAGTGCCAAATTAGCAAATGTCAAAAGATTTAGCAGACTTGAATACAACATCAGAATCTACGTTTAATTTAATAGCATCTTTAACTACCTTTCAGATATTAATTTTTAAGCTATATGCTTGCCAACTTGATTAACTTAACTTTCTCCATTAAAATGCCTTAATAATTTTTAAACGGAAAAAAAGATAATATAGCTGTGTTAAATGGGCTTTCTTTTATTGAAAAAAATTAATGGTTGCCATGAAGGGAAATAAAATATCCCATTCATATTGTTGGTCTTTAGACAGAATTTAAAACCTTTTCAAACTCTAAATAATTTAATAACTTTGGGAATCTTTTTTTATTCCACAGGCTGTGCTCTCTTACAGAAAGTATAGATGACATGAAAGCTTACATTCGTCTCAATGATTCCGTTCTCCATAGAATCAGAGACTTCAAGCTGAGTGAAGGTGCTAGCGCAGAAGAAAAGAATGATATTGAAGCAGCTCAAAAGCTGATAGAGCGAATCGAAAAGCGACAACTTTATAAACTGGTGCACACTTTCAAGAAATTCACAAATCAAGAGGTGGGCAAAGTGCTTGTTATGAACATGGAAAACTAAAATTGGAAAAACTGGTTTAGAAAACCATCAGATCCACACTTTGCTACATAAATCTTTTCCAGATCTTCCATTCATAAAGATTAAATCAGTATCATTCAGATTTTTTTTTCAAAAATGTTAGAAAATATGAATTTTCTTGTTTTTATTCAGGATTCCAGTGCGGGCATAGAACTCCAGGAGGCATGAAAAAAACCTGGAATTTTCTTTTACCCTTGAAAAATCTGGAAAATTAACTAATCTATCGAGAGACTGTATTCAAAGTTGTATCTGCTGTGAAATAAAACCATGAAAATATTACCTCTGCCGTTTTTCTTTCCATATGTGCCACTTTGCTGCTAAAAAGCGGCGATTCCGCGACATTCCAACCTTCGCAATTTTTTCGGCTACCTACACCAATGTTCAAGCAGGTTCCCGCTATCAGTGATACAAATTTGAGAACATACACATAGTGGGGCGCTGTCTTTAAAATTAATTGCAACTCTTTAAGAGAATAAAAAGAGGATCACACTTCGGAGAAAACTGCGGCAACATAACTTTTTCTCCAAAGGATAACCCGCATAACGATCCAATCTGCGAAGTAAACATAAAATAGCAAAGGCCAATGGGAATTGCTTGAACCAGAGATTGGAACCATGACTTTCCATTCCCCTCTACTCTCAGCCCTCTATCTGTTTGATTTCTCCATATGTCCAACAGTGGGTCTATTGCTTGATGTCATCAGTCCAGCTCCTTAAGGGCGTCCTCTACCTCTTCTGTCCTCAATTCTGCTCTCCAAGGCTAGCTGCAAAAGATGTCCCGAGCTCCCCCTTATAACATGACCAGCGTAGCGCAATTTCCTCTTTCAGCCGGTCTAGCAGTCTTTCTGATACATCCGCCGCTTGTGATACCCCCATGTTGGTCTTGTGCTCCTTCCAAGATATTCTCAAGACTCTTCTGTAGCACCACATTTCAAAGGACTTTATTTTATCTTTGACTGCCTTTGTGAAGGTCCATGTTTTGCACCCATAGTCAAAAACCAAGAAGACGTAACATTATAGAATCTTCTTTTTTGTGTCTATGTTTATATTCCTTCAAAGCAGCTCTTTGTGTTTCTAGAACTTTGCCCTTGCCTCTTCTGTTCTCATGTCGATTTCATTCTTCATCTATAAAAATCTGAAAGTTTCTTGAAATAATAAGAATTAATGAAAATCCTCAAAACATCATAGGCTTCAATAAAATATACTCTTTTGACCTGAAATCTTCTTAATTTTGCTTTTAGTTTGGCAAAGTCTACACCATTGATTTTTTATAGGAAGGAAAGAGACTTAGGCCCAAATTCCACTCCTTAGTCCATTACCAGGCAGTGTGTAAATTTGAACCAAATTTTAGACTAGAAAAAACACCATGAATGCGGCATAGGCCGAGATTTACGCTCCTGCTTAATTTAGTCTATTATTCTGGCGGAAACCTACCTACGCCCTCTTCATGAATTACTTTCCAACTCTCTTGGGTCTTCAGGATGGATTTCAGGGCTTTTTGCATGTTTCTTACTGCTTGTTCAATTAATTTTTTGCTTGTATAAAGTGCCAGGTCGTCTGCGATTAAGCTTGTTCCATAGTTCTCATCGATGTCAATGTTGTTTATATATACATGAAATATGTGTTGAATTTGCTCTGGTGTGTATAGGCCTGCTGGGGTATATATGTAAAGTCATGAGACTGCCTTTGGCATATTTATTATTTATTATTATGTATGGGTGAAAGGACTGCTCCTTGCGGCAGGCCGTCTCTAAACAGTTTATATTCACTTTCTGTGTTCTCAAATTCAACCTTAACCTGGTGGTCGCACAAGAAGGCTTTGATCCATTTGATGTAGCATTTTGGTAGTTGAGTTTGGCAATTTTATGGTAAAAAGTTGCTTTTCACTCTTTTTCAAATCCTCTAGCAAAATCTACCAACACAAGGAGAGTTCTTAAGTGTTGGTTTTCTCTTGTTGAAGCCATCACTCTCAGATTGTGCAAGTCGTAGGATTTGGTCTTAGGTTGATGTGAAGCAGCTGAACCCTGTTTGCCTCGAATTTATAATAATTGTTGCTACGAGGATATGGGACAGTCTGTTTTTGATAAGTCATTGAAGAAGGTTCTTTGCGTTATTAAGGGTTGGGATGATGATGGCTTTTTTCCATAGGCTTGGTACAGTTTTGGACTTCCATGATAAGTTCAGTAAGTGCAGAAGTGATGTTTTAGCACTGAATGACAGGTGTCTCACCATGCCATTGGTAATGCTGCCAGGACTTGTATGATTTCTTTGGCTTTAGTTCTTTCAGAGTCATATCAAGTTCATTTAAAGTGAAGGGTTGGCATTCTTTTAAATCTTCACTGTGACAACATTGGCAGAAAGTCTTGCTTCTGGTCTCGGTCATAAATGACTTTTGCCTTGCTCTTTCTTCTTTGGAGTGAATGTAGATGGTTAACTTAACTGTATTTTTTGACAAAGCTCTTTGCTTTTTGCTTCTGTGTTGTAAGCATTTTGCTTGATGGTTTAATTTAAGAGCAGCACCACTATAGGTGATTGGGCCTTTGTCAATTACTTTTATGACTTTGAATACTTTTGAGGTGTCGGATCTTGCATTTAAGGTTGAAGCAAATTCCTGCCATGTTTTTCTTTTTGCTTCTTGTATTACAATAAGGGCGTTTTGAGATGCTTCTGTCCATCGTTTGCGGTGTTCTTTGCTAACTACAGCTAGCTTTTCTACCTATTAAGCTTTCTTATTTCCTCTTCTGCTTTGTCACACCACCAGGATTTTTCATTTCTTTGAGAACCTAGTGGGATGGACTTTTTGGCGGCCTGAAGAATATTTGTACAGAATTGCAACTCTGATTCCCACACACAGGTGGATTTATCATTATAAGTAGCAAAAAAGTGATGTTTGTAGATTGTCGGAATAGTCGCAATTTGTTTTTCGGATAAACAGGAGGCCTGCTGTTTTAATGTAGAAAAAAAAAGATATAGTATGATAGGCCTACTTGAAAACTTTTAATTAAATAAATATATTAAGGTTAGGATAAACCCCAAAATAGAAAAACCTTATTTTTCATTTTAGGCTAATTAAATATCATTGATATATGTTTCAGAAAGGTAAAAAATACAAACAAGTAATGTTTGAGCAACATTTCAGCAATCACTGGGAAAAAAAAACTTGCTTAATCAACAAAAAATAAGCAGAAATTGACTCTGAGACACAATTTTTGTAGTTTTTTGCCGCCTTTTTCTCAAATTTTGCATTTTCGTTGAATTTTAGACATGTATGTCAAGATATCTCTTAAAGTATTTGAGAGAATGAGCTGAAACTTTGCACACATCCTCAGTATTGTCTTAGCTAAGATTTGTACCTCAGATAAACTTCTAGGTAGTAAAGTAAGCATGTTATAATCAATTTTCTGATCCCTACCCCTTAAAAGTGATGCAATTTGCACAAAATTAGACCTTACCGCCCATCCATGGTACCTATGGTCTTCATTCTGGTACAAAATCATCTTCATGTTTCCTTGTTTCTTCTCCCCCAAAACCATAATTGTAGGGTTATTACTTTCAGAGATATCTTGACACATGTGACAGGGCAATTTCTGCTTATTTTGTGTTGATTAAGCAAGTTTTTCCCCAGTGATTGCTGAAATGTTGCTCAAACATTACTTTTTTGCATTTTTTTACCTTTCTGAAACTTATATCAATGATATTTAATTAGCCTGAAATGAAAAATAAGGTATTTCTGTTTTGGGGTTTATCCTAACCTTAATATATTATTATTAGGCTTATATACCTTTTTTTGTTTTTGTAATTCCATTTTCTGAATGGAAGTATAGCAAAAATTAAATTTTCTCGCTAGTTGTTGCACCACCTAACGTAATTTCTTACTATTAAATAATGTTTCTTGAATTCTTTTTATACTGAAAATATTATTTCATTTTGCTGCGTTTGGGCCTGGCAAATTCCTGGAAACAACCTGGAATTTTATAGTCTTGTGGTTGCAGGAAACCTGTACACAATACAGATTTTTTTATATTACTAGGCAACTACCACACAATTGGCTTAAGTGTAATAGATAATTTCCAGTTTTGTTGATTTTTTTTCAAAAACTGGAATTTATACTGTTAAAAGTAAAAGTATTTTACAGTGCTGTGTCACATATAGTGTGCATTGTATTATATGGCAAATGGTTCTAAATTTAACTCATGGTGCAAGTCCTCAAAATATGCATTCCTAGTGCTGTAACTCAATATCTTTATAAGTTCCAGAATTTTTTAAGTACTGGTACATGGTGATACATATTTTTATACTTGAATGCACATTTTTTGTTTCAATCATACTTATATTCCATTTTGGTGAGTGGCAGGTTTGCTTTTATTGCTTCCAAGTTTTCATTTTCCGTCCCTAAAAGGCTTATGATAGAATTATTGAGAGGGGGTATGACAAACAGTGCAAACAAATCTATGTTTCACTCTCAAGCAATTTTAAAAAGTAAAAATTCAGCCAGAAATTTCAGGTTCATTTTTTATATTAGTTAAGCACTAGCAATGCATCTTTTTTGCAGAGTTTATTCATTTGAATTTTCTGTGACTAGAGTAGTTAATATCAATAGGTGTAACCTGTGAAAGAGGATCAGGAAAATGAGAAGAGCAATTTTTTTCAATGTTGCCTTTTTCAGTATGCAAAGATGACTTCAAAGACGATTGAGGTAGAGATTTTGGCTACTGGAGGAGGAAAATTTGACAAGAAAGATATTTATGTTCAGGTAATAACAAAGCTTTCCTCTATCCAGATTTGCCAAAATTACAATTTGTAGGCTTGATCTTGGAAAATGTCAAGGATAAGCTAACCAAACCAATGAAGAATGCTGAAACTAAAAGTTAACCTGGAGTAGATGTAGGCTTAAGCCTATTGATCTTTTGACATAACAAGGACAAACTCCGAAAACTATATCTGTGTACTCTAAAAACTATGAATGGTGGAGAAAAGAAAGTACTTGACAACTGTAAATCTAGTTTCAAATTTAGACCAGCCGATTAGGTGATAAAGGAGAGATGGAAATTCAAAATAAGTGCAAACTTAAAACTAGATTGCTCGACAATGATCAGGACGAAAATCCCAAGACTATGCCAATCAAACCTAAACATCGGTAGATTCTGATGATTTGGACTGGATCTAGTGATAGGATCATCATGAATAAAGTTGCTGAAGACATAGGATACAATGATGTTGCATACTCACATAGTAAAAATCCACGTATAAATTTAAGGACAAGCTTGTCCAATGTATCCAGGACCTAGACCTGGATCTATGCTGAGCCAAACAACGTAAGATCAGGGAGTCATAAAAGAGAATAAGAAAATAGCATACATTAACACACAGACCGCCATCAAGCACCAAATCTGACTTGGTAGATTGATCCCTTGTAAGGATTCTACTGTGCCATCTTTTTTTTTTTCTCAAAACTTAATTTTCTTTTTCAGTAAAAATTGTATCCGTTCATAGTATACTTTTACAAGATTTAGTTCAGAAGCTCTAAATTGCAGGGCTGAAAGGGCCATTTAAAATCTTGAATATCACTGTAATATTCACACTACATGTAATTTAAATGACATGTATCCATGTAGCAATATCTAGATTAAGAAGCTTGAATGTAACCGATTTGATCTAATTTTTTTTTTCAATAAGCAGATCATAGGAATACTTAGTGCATGTCTGTTTCTCTCTCTTTTTCCCCTTCACGTTTTTATTTTTGCAAAGTTTCCCGAGTAGGAAAATTTCATCTTTGTGTTGCAGTGTTACTGTGGACTTTGAAAAATTACAGCGAGTGAAACTTAATATTATTGTCAAGCAGGTCTGCTGGCTTCTCACTTAGTAAAAAAGAATTGTTCTTCAACTTTATTTTCTTGTTTGTGGGATGAGTATAATCATTAGCCTACAGCATACAATGTCTCTCTTCCTCCACCACTCCCTCTTATTAATTGGGATTCAGTAGTAATAAAAATAATAATAATAATAATAATATCTATACTTAATTGCATCTTGAGATGATGCTCTGTGTGCAGAATATAAACATACTAAAATCACTAATTACAATATATCAATTACTTAAAGGCATTATATCTAAAAACACAATGTACATTGCAAAAGCATAAGGGTACAAAAAATAAATATTACAATTGCACTTTAACTAAAAATTAGATATACTTAATAATTTTATATTATTCTTATAATTTTTTTTAAACTACATTATATTTAACATTACCTGTCCATAAGAGTCTGTAATGAATTAAATAATAATTGCAGATTAAGTCGGCAAATATCCATTAAATGCAACTTCTGTTTTACCTTGTCTTGGCTCCCATACCACAGTATAAAATTCATTTCTTTTTTGTTTGTTTGTTTTTTTTTATTACTTTTCAGATTGCAGAATTTGGATTTGGTATGAAAGAGAAAAATCCTCTCACAGATCTTTACCTTTATTCCAAGAAAGACTCAGAAAGAGCTTTTCCCTTTAAAGACGACTTGGTAATGGACACTACAAATATGCCCATAAATTTTTTTGTGTGCCTTTCTTCTTCTTTGCTGTCTTACTCATTGTCAAAGAAAATGACTGATGGATTAGGTTGTTTTGTGTTTTCTTGTAGTATATAGATTCTACCTCCACTCTTTTTGTAAAGGCATTTTGTATCCCCAATGAATGGTATTCACGAATGTCGTTCAATGGACACTGTTGTAAAACTTTTAGGATTAGATAAAATTTTTGTACATAATCTTCCTTTACTTCAAAAAAATTTCAGATAATATCACTTATAGATTTTTGGTTTTGTAATATGTGTACAAAGAGCTAGCAAGTGTTATAATATTGTGTCTGTTTTCTATATTGTGGTTATAGTCAGGAAGTTCAGTCTTCCGCGATACCATGATTTATTAAGGTAGTTCGTGGTGACAAATATTTTGGGTTAAAGTTCAGCTCTTCTCAGCGGCCGACCTCAGTTAATTGATCAAAATTCACTGTAGATGGGCCTAGTATGTTATTCCTTACTCACGGCCAGGATTCCCCTGCGAAAAAATTACTTTGCACTATATTAACGCTAATCTAAAAGACCCTTAGACTAGATCTATCTATATTAAATGATGGTAAATTGTAGGTCTTTAACCATCCATGCAGACACATCCAAACAGACAAAAGTTGTGCTGGCACAAGTGGGCTTTACTTTGAAAAAAAATTTAAAAAATCAAGGGACATCTGGTCAGACATTTTCTTCTAAGTAAGTTTAGGGTGTATCGGAGATCAAAGGTAGCAGTCTGCAACAGGGCCAATTTTTTCCACGACAAACATGAGAATGACATGGGACTGTCTTGTAAAACGGATAATGCCAATGTAACAGGCCTATTGTAACAAATAAAGTATTTTGTCTCAGTGCCATTTTTTTAAATTAAGCAGTGGATGTAAATTGAAGAATTTAGAGGGAAACTCGATATGTGTAATTAAAAGAAAAATATTAAAAGAATTTTATTTGCAAATTTAGACAAGATAACATAGGGGAACATGCCCTTAACTGTTTCATACATTTGTTCAACTCTCAAAATATGAAAAATTTAAAACTTAAGNTAAAGAGCCCACCTTTTGATGCAAGATGTGACCTTTTAGGATCCAATACTTTTATAAGAATTTTTTTTAAATTGCATATGACAGAACATAATGGCAAAGTATAGATATGTATATGAATATTTTTTTAAATCTTGATCACATTCAGGTCAGTGAACTCCTGCTTCCAAAGATTTTCTCAGAAAAGAATGTTCGGGTTTATTGCAAAACTCTGGACCAAACGATGTATAAAGCAATGGAAGAGGCAGCAAAAGAGTGGGAAAAGAAGGTGAGCCTGAGTTCATGATCACTGAAAGAAAAAGAAACATTTCTAAAATCTTTTAAAACATTCGTCCTTAAATCTGATTGATTGCGCATTGTAAAATAATCTTGCCTGATTAAAGTACTTCATCAAACGAGAGTATTTTAGATCAAGCACTTGATCCCGTCGACGCAAGTAAGTAGAGCGTTGTTACCCTACGAAGTGTGTGAGTGGGTAAGACATGGTCTCATTCAATAGAGAAAAAACATTGATATATGAAATGGACAGGAGTTAAACACGGCTGGTCATGCTTTATCCTATGGCGTTGCTTTTTTACTTTAAGCCATTATCTAGCCTTGGAACCAAAATATCAATGGAAAATAGTAAGGCGTCTTTTTGTAGTCTATGCCTAGTAATACAAACTGGGACCATACCCATTTTGCACATGTTAGTGTTAGGATACGGCTTCCATGCTTAGTGTTGCGGTATGTTTGGGAATCATTGAATGTGTAGATGTCTAGGGAAGGTTCACACTGCTTGTCCAAAAGTTTTTCTCTTCAAATAAGTCTTTTGTTTCTTGATGTAGTACTAATTAGATTGATAATATTCCTGGTCTAGCAGATGGCGGTATCAACATCAATAACTTGCGATATGCCGATAATACAGTGATGCTAGCCGAAAATGAAGATGATCTCCAAAAACTTGTCAACACTGTAAAGGAAGAAAGCGAGAAATGTGGACTATTCATCAACATAAGAAAGACAAAAACAATGGTAATTAGCAGAGAAAAAGTAATACCGCGAATCGACATCAAAATCGATGGTGAACGGGTGGAACAGGTGGCAAATTTTACCTATCTTGGACATTGGATAACCGAGGATGGAAGGTCCGACCAAAAAGTGAAAAAGAGAATCGGCATGGCGAAAAATACCTTTTTGAGAATGAGCAAACTGCTTACTAATCGCAGAATATGTTTTGCAATCCGGTCGCGCCTTACCAAAAGCTACGTATGGTCGGTATTTTTGTACGCCTGTGAAACTTGGACACTAAATGCAAGTCTTGAAAGAAACATAGAAGCACTGGAAATGTGGCTGTACCGTAGAATGGCCAGGATCTCTTGGAAAGAGAAGAAGAACAAAGAGGTACTGGAAGAAATAGGTTTGAAGCACACTGAGCTATTGAAAACAGTAAAAACCAGACAGCTTGCGTACTACGGGCACATCTGCCCCTGCCAATCGAAGTGCAGTACATCCACTCCTTACCTGCGCGCTAGTTTTGCCACAATCAAGAAAAAAGCGTTTTGCTTTATAACGCCACTTGTTATAATGCACGAATTCTGTACCTTACATCAATTGAATCCCTCAGACCTCTAGTTTTCTCACACCAAGTTACGGCTTTGTAGCCCTATTAGATTGCATTAGATCTGGATGTTTTCCGGCAATTGCCGGATTTCCGGCAATCGTAAAATTTCGTGCTGAACGCTAGTACAATACTATATTATAAAGTACTATGATGATTGCCGTCATATCGCTTAGCCGGAATTCCGCCAAACTTCCGATTTGTGAAATCCGGCACCCACAGCCGGCTTTCCGGCGATGATTGCCGGAACTCAAGTAAAAATACGAGTACGTTTTGCAATGACGACTTCTCT
>BMAT01007386.1:16466-26757 GCA_019649035.1 Elysia marginata
TAAACTAGCACCTCATTATACACAAACTTAGTTTTCTTCTTGCCACTGCCATAATAGGCTAGTAAACTGTACATCAAGGGGGATGCAAGTGGTCCATATTAAAATAATCATTATCGGTTGGCACGCGCGAGGTCCTTTTTGTTTGTTTTGTTTTCTTTTTTAGGGAAGGAGAGAGGTCTACAATTTACAAAGTCTTAAGAGACACTTTAAAAAAATATCAATCACATTAATAAAGACATTTTTCGAATAAATAATACTTTTCCATTGACTTGTTATCTCTTCTAGTCTACATAATTGTTGAGATTAGGTCTAAGAGAGGGCGTGAACAGGCTTTCATGAGAATCAATAGGCCTATAAATTGACAAGATCTAGTACATAACTTGAAGCTTGTTTAGTTAATTAAAAGGGCGAGATGACAGGTGAACATAACATTATGAATGTTAATTTTTTTAATACTTCAAGGCATTGGAGCCTTTTTAATGCGATCAAAGTACTTATTCTATTATCTTTCATGCGATTGGTACATGTACTTCAAAATTCACGGGCTTCTAATCTGACTAGTAGCGCGAACTAAATGACTAAGGCTCAACTTCTATATTTGGATGCTTATCAGAAGCAGTCGTATATTGTCAATTGGTTTTAAAGATTTGGCGATAATACTGCTTTTTGTATGTACATATTTTTTAATTTTATATTGCTTTTCTTTAGAACGTAAAATAACTCGCTAAAAAGAAAAAGCCAACACATTGGATCGGAATAATTTCTCATACAATATAAAAAGTCTCCCACTGTGAAATGGAAAAATAAAGTTATCGCTGGCTGGTCTGTATGTTATTCAACGATGCATTAATCTATAGCCTATGGCAAATACACGCTCCTTTTGCATACAATTGAAAATATCTTACCTGTGGTGTCCGACTGAATCTTCAGATCTAGATTATCTGGTTAATCCTGACAATGACAAGCGACCGCGCCTGTGCTGAAAATACTTGTAGTAAGGTTCACAGTTTACTCCAGTCTCGTGATATCAAATTCAAACATTGCAGATCCAGCATAATGTATGAATGAATTGTCCTGATTGAGAGCCCTTGTTTCTTGCCTGTGTATGTGTCTCCACTCTCCAGGTACCTTGCGACAACAGCAGCTACAGATTTAGTCAGTGCAACACGCTTATCAATCTACACTACCTAGCACAATATGACGGCCTATTGCTGTCAGTGTCAGATAGGATCACTCAAGGATCACTCAAGCGATTGGCGTGGATGTCTTGCAAGTGAAATTGTTCAATATTGGCGGAGAGATTCAAGAAAGTTCGTCTCAGCGTACAAGGTGTCATTTTAAAGAAATCGGATAAATTCGTCATGGATAAAATAACGAGAGTTGCCATGCAAAGTTAAAAAAAAATATGTTTGTTTATCATAGCACCGTTAAATTTAAAGTCGCAAAAATTTTGACCGGTGCAACAGATGGTGGTACAATATACAGTGCGGTACGTGGCTATTAATAAAAAAAAAGGGCAAGGCGGTGAATAAAGATACATTTACTAAACAGCCGCGTATACTACAGATGATTCTTTCTAGATGTAAAGAGATGTGATAGCTCGAGTGTGAAAATCAGTCAGCCAGTACCGACCGTGGCCAGAAGTATCCACTTCAAGTCTTGACGACAAAAAAAAACAAAAACTAAACACGTCCTTTTCCCATCTCTCCTTATTTACCAGGAGCCTGTTCCACTGCCACATGCAACTTCCATGTTGGTGGTAAGCAAGACAACTACAAGGCTGTCAGAGACTCAGACAGAACTTAAACAAGCAAACTGGAAAGGAGGGGGGGGGGGGGGGTAAAGTTGCTTGACAAGAAAAGCGGCCTGCAGTGCACAGGGCAGACCGAGCACCAGGGGGCATAGGGCAAGTTAGGCCAGGCTCAGACCACAGATTCTCTTTGGGTCAGTGAAGGAGGTTACAAGGAGGTAAATGGGTGAGTCTGGAAGTGACATAATTCTGTACATAATGAACATAAAACCAAGGTTTCTGCCATCACCTTACTACATGAGTTTTTTTGAGTGCCCGCCTTCATTAGATGGACTACATGGGTCTCATCTAATACTTGAACCTTCATGATGAAAGCGAAATCAGTTGATAACAAAAGGCAAAGCTACAGCCGACGAAGAAGCCATTGCCCATTATTTTCTTGGTGTAAGAAAAAAATGAGGTTCATTAGATCTTCTTGAAATGCGATTGTGTGTACGTGTATGCTCAAGAATAACTCGCATTCATAACATTATCTATTATTGAGTGAAACGTTCTTCATGCACATTTTCCTTTAAGATTGGCAGATAGGAAATGACTGGGCATACAAAATCCACATGCGCCTGAAAAATATAAAGTTGTTCTGAAGACGTTATTCAATTGAAAAACAACACTAACATTTAAGTCTGATTCTGAAAAAGTAAATTTTACGCTGAAGACGTTAATTTAATGTGGAGGTATGAAAGAATGTTGCAAGGGATGAAAATTTAAAGTTTGAAACTGAAACAGCGGCATGCCTTACGAGCATGCAAGGTTTAATTTTCTCCCATACATCTATTGTCTAAACAGTTGGCTTGAAAAAATCTCCGATGATAACCTGGACCGTTCCTTGAAAGGTAAATTGTATCGAGTGCAGTCGGAGGACAACAAAATTGATTACTAATTCAAGGAATTTTAAACCGCTTCATTTCACCGTGTGTCGACCCATCGGACATAAAAATGTAGCCTACACAATTCAAAACACCAATCTCTGGTTCTGAAGTAAAGTTTTGAAAGAAGAAAAAAAAAAACAACCGCAGCCGTGGTACTGAATTGTATCCTCTAGAACACTAATCGCTACCAAGAGCTGTCAGCACATTCGTTATGTCGAGTGCGAACACAAAAAGAAAACAATAGCAGAAAAGAAAATCGCGATACATTGTGTGGTAGAGAGGGCGCGGGAAGGGGGAGGAGTGTGTGGAAAAGCGAGGGGAAAATGAAGAAAAACAATTTATATTTTCAAAACGCAGTTAATGAATAGAAAATGGGGAGAACAAAGTCAGGCAGACAAGACCTGAAGAAAGTAAAACCGATCGATAGAATACAGAATTAGTGTTGAGAAGGATGACGAGAAGATTGTGGAGACATATGAGATTTGGATACAGAAATACAATATTATTTGAAATACGGGTAAAGAGAAGTGAGGAGAAAGAGCGCGAAAGTGAGGATGGTAATGTTGAGAGGAAGACAATCGACTCAATGAACCATGAATGTGTTTTTAAAGTAGAATGAATGAGAGCGAATGGGAGATATGGCGATGGAATTAATTCTCATAAGATGCGTAGGCTTGTGAGTGGGCAAGGTATTTGGTGCGTCTTTGTTTGAAATCTTGGAGTTCTGTTAGATCTATGATTATAGGCGGCTTCCCTCCACTCGGGAACTTGCACGTTTTCGTCACACACAGACACACTCATATAATTTTATATATTATTTCTCCACCAATCACGTTATTGAAACAGAGACAAATCAAACCCCCTCACCCTCCTTCCAATAGACGAACCAATGCATGGTAAGCTTGGGTACTTTTTTCACACTAAGGATTTCGATTCCACAACAACTTCGAGGGTACAGGCCTAGTTATCGACAGCTGAATGGAGTAGTTTTTTTTTTTCATAATTGACATCAAAGTCTTATAGGAACTAAGGCATGGTTTGTTGAATGAATTAGCCTAGTTAAGTATTTAAATACCGTAAGCAAGTGGCATTGTCATCATACGGTAATAATTTTCATCAAAGGCTTACGTGGGTTAACGTGGTAAAAAACGGGACACAATAGGCATGACGACTCGTAAATTTATGAAGGTAACGAACATCAAGCAGATAGAGCGATAGATCTATCCATGTCTACAGATAGAAATGTACATAGTCACAGATAAATCAAGATTTTTATACATAAAAGAGGGAAAAGACACAGACACAGAAAATAGAATTGTGAAAAACTGAAAAGGCGCAAGCAAGGACAAGGGGTGAAGAGTGTTAGTTACAGCAAAGATTTGCGTATAGGGGCCGTTCACAAACCATGTGGACATATATTCAGCCCATTTTTCAGACCCCCTCCCTCCCCCCTGTGGACAAGAGCGTGGAAAAATGGCTCTACAACTCCTCTTTTCCATAATCCCACTGATGATTATCTACCATGATCAAATGATTGAAATATTGTAAAGGTATGAAATTAGCAGTGGAGAGAAGTAGGCTTTTTAGTGGAAATGCCCAAAATGTCTGTCTTTAGTATGATTCAAACCTTCGACTTATAGATGCTTCGGCACCCACCGCCTTGCCACATAGAGAAACATAGCTTAAACCATGTCGCCACTACGCTCTACCATGGCGTAAAGAGGCAAAATCATTGAATTCTTATCTATAGTACTTTTCTTATCCACAATAGTTCACATTTGTCCACATGGACAAACTGCTCAACAACCCCCCCTCCCCCCGTGGACAGGATGTGGACATTTTGCAACCCCCCCCCCTCCCTGTCCACATGGTTTGTGAACGGCCCCATACAAGAATAAGCAGGTAAAATGGCTGGCACAAGACATTCTGGTTTCAGAAGTTTACCTGAAATTATCAATACAATATTGACATTATTATATAAATATATTAGTCTTAACTTAACACCAATCTAAAAAGAGAGGGAGAGAGATAGAGAGAGAATGGCTGATGAAGAAAGAGAATAAGCGAGAGAGAGTTGGGAAGGGGGGGGGGTGTTGCTTTCTCTTGCAAAAGACAAACATGTGTCAGAGATGCTAGCGCGTCATGTAGAAAGCAGGAAAATTTAAACACCTCTATAAAGTGCTCCGCTCGGCCCTGATAACCAACAGCTGCCCCTACTGAATCTTTGATAAATCAACTAAAAAAAGGTAGATACACATCTGTGATATGGTCTTTATAGCTCTAAGATCCAAAAAAGTGTTAGATATTCTGTAAATCTCAACTTTGGACAATTTTCTTTCATAGTTTAGTCTTAATCATAATCAAATTTCCTGATTTTTTAAGTTCAAGATAACTCCTCAAAAATCGGAATTCCTGAAAATTCCTGTTGATCTAGGTAAAATATTTAGGAAAGAAAGAGAGGAACGCATTTTGATGCCAACAGTTTGAACACCTCTGCAGAACTAGGGCAAGATAAAAAAAAGTGCCCAAAAGCTAGAAGTAAAGAGATAGAGGAAAAGAGAAAGAGCAATAATTAGTTGCATTAGGAGTTAGGGCTTCAATTGGCTGAGAGAGTCAGCCTGTAGTGGCGTTAAAAAGTGCATGTATACACCAGATCACAGAGATCCAGTATTTTAAGTTTTTGATAACATTGTATCTTAAGAAACAAAAAGAGAATGATTTATAAATAAGGAGAAATCATACAGCAGGGCAATGCAAGGATATTTTTACATTGGTTTTTGTTCATTTTATTTTTTTTTGCTTTTAATTGGGTTTTTGGTTTTTTTTCTGTTTGTTAAATAAAGAGTTTTAAATCTTTCAAAGCAAGTCTGGTAAGTATTAAATTTAAGTAGGAAATTATGCATGTTAAATTCTTCTAGCTATATAAATGTTTAGTGAAACAGTTTAGAAGATCTTCCAAGGAATGCAAAGAAATAATTTATGATTGTAACATATTGTAAAAATATTTATTATGATAACAATTACAATACTAATAAAGTAATCCCATAGTTCTTGTAAACACTACCAATTACAAAAGTTTCTTTGCAAGTAAATAATAATAATTAAAATGAATTTATAGCTTTGTATTTTATCGCTTAAAGCAAAAATGTTCACATCACTCACACAAGATAGAAGAGAAAGCACCGCTAAACTAAAAAACATTTTGGTGTATGAATGTGTGTTCCCAAAGTCGCCTTCACATAAAAGTTCTGATGTTAGTTGTTCCAGTGTGCAGGCAAGATAACAGGCTTACATGTACAATTCTTGGTGTATATATATACATCTTTACTAGGTACCGGCACTTATTTCCGATTCTGGCTGAGAATCTATTCACTCCAAATGACTCAACAAGAAGATGAGATGGGGAAAAAAAGGGAGGGGGGGAGTCCTGCTAAGTTTCACCCAATAAGAGAAAATTAAATCCATTGACTTTCTTAAATATATAACAGCGTTTTTATATGTTTTTAATGAATCAAGACAGTGGCCCTCTATGGTGAGAGGGTAAGGACTTCCAGAGGGAAGTGCCAACAACTCAGTCAACTGACAAGGATCTAGACTTACAACTCTAAACTTTGCGTAGCCTTTTGTAAAGGTGTCAGATTGTCATTTGAAGATGCAAACATTAAGATAATCAATATGTTGGTTAGCACCACTTTGATCATGCTGAAGTGAATGTTTCAAACTTCATGTGATGATTTAATTCTAAACTATTTTATTGGTAATGGTATGTCTTAGCCAAGAGAGCATCAAACTATCCAAAGGCTAACCTTAGCTGAAAATTCGAAAAGGTTATTGTCTATCACTCTATGACAGGTGTTAACTACAATGTGCCCCTAAAGGATTTTTTTAAATTAAAAATTTGACCTTTAAAGGATTTTTTTAAATTAAGAAATTGTTGGCAATAGTCATGCTGCATTTAACTTTAAAAGCACATTTCTCCAGGTACTAAAGTGTTATACTTATTACAGCTTCAGCTAAAAGGTAAATAGCCACATAAACTATGATTAAAGGCAAAAGGTCTACTTTATTCAGTAAAACAAATAAAAAATTCATATTGAAAACATTTTTTTTTACAATAACAATCCATTAACATCTTAAAATCGAAATCTAGATCAGGGCGAGACTGAAATATTTCCACATTGGCCCTAGTATCTCTTTTAATTTGTATGATAAACTGAAGAGCGAATGATCATTTCTTGCATCCAGAATTGTACTAATCCATAGTCTGCCAGACATTTTTTATTAGGACATGGAACAGAAACATTCAACTAATCCTATCGATTCTTGAACTCAGTCTCAGAGGGTAAAATCCGTAAATGATTTAAATCAGCTCAAGTTTACTCATAACCATGAAACTTCTGTAAGCTGTGACTGTGTGAGAGCACAAGTGACAAAAACTTTGTCAGTTATGATATCAGAAAATCTCAACAACAAAAAAAAGATAAAAAAGATTCTCAGAAAGTCAAAGTGAAGAACCTACAACTTTGAAGACAATTAGCCTCTTCTTTCTACCACCCTTTTAGTTTTACCAGCCCATTTCAAGCATTTGATTCTAAAAAGAAAGCCTTGTTAATTTGAATGGAAAAAAGAGGTTTTTCTATTAATAATTGACTGGAAAATTAATCATCACTGTCACTAAAACAGGGCTGCCACTCAGATGTGGTTCAATCCACTGATTTTTCACGCTCATCGCAAAAAAGCCTCTTTGCAGCTTATTACCACACATTAAAACATTGATAACTATTGTAAAAAAATTTAAAGGCAACAGCAGGATAATTGTATGTTACCCACTTTATCAAACCTTACATAATTCTTTTTCATGCCTATTTTTTCAATTATTGAAATTACAGTATTTATTTCACAACCCACTTTAATTGTATAATATTCAAATTCTTACTTACAATATGCACTGATTAATCTATCACTACTCAGCTCCCCAGAAGTGCTTTTCTTTATATGGCAACAAAAAGTGGTGATATATTACATAGACTAGTATTAGTAATATAGAAAGATACTGAACATATAAAAACGAAAATTACATTTTACCAAATTACAAACCAAAGCATCCCGAATGTTACCCCCCTTTTAATTTTGATGGGTGAATCATTTTTAAACGTTAAGTCAATGCAAAAAAAAATTCAAATTTAGATTCTTGTTTCATAAGTCACATTCAAGATCACAGGGTATAGATAAAACTAACATTCTAAGTGGGAAGTGGCCTCTCTCTGTGACTCGTGTGAGCCTCAAAATGGATAGAATCAGCTATTATATTGAATATAAAGGCTCTCTTGGATATTTAAATTTTAATGCTCAATTATTGCAATTGCTACACATGTCCTTTTTAAATGACAAACCAGTTTGGATTAAGGCAATTTCAAACGCCACAAAGAACAAAATTAATTAGATCAACTTCATATTTCAAAAGCCACGAGAATAAAATTTACATCAACTTCATATTAGACCTACGTTCAATCCTGCCTTGCTGACCCTGATTGAGGAGACCACCTGTATTTACACTTTTTTACAACTACTCTGCATGGCGACCACCTTACCAACGTCACTGTGGGCAGCTTTTTTCACTGACATTATTCTTCAAATCTACAGGTTCAGTTGAGACCGTTTAGCTACGGTCGCAATATGGAGACCACACTAGGTAGCGGTGGTTAAGAGACTTAATCATAAACACTGGTCGTCAGTTTATCAAGTCTGTCAACATAGTTGAGGTTACGAATGTTATATTATAAATTGATCTTGATTAATAATGCAGCTTGGAGACATTTTCAAACTGACGTGAAAAAACTAACTGTCCTTTTAAGGACAAAATTTCCAATGGGCTTATACTACAGGCACCCTAAGTTTTTCAACCATTTGCTTATCGAATTCAAATGGGAACTCAGCAGGGAAATTTTGTTTGCAACATTTAAACAAAAGCAAAAATTAATCCATTTTCACAGGTTTACAAGACGACCACAAGTCGTCATTGATCTTCAAATCAATGGTCATTTTGGGCAGGTACAACGGCATTAAGTCTTGATATAGATACATTACGTTTACAAAGGAGGGAAAATTGGATTCTCAATTCAGTTTAAATTAAGCAATCTAAAATTGCAATACAAACCTTTTAGTTTTTCACACCCCTCTACTGTGTCTCTTCACGCTAAGTTCTCGATCACGTCACCAATAATCCATAGAGAGATAATTTAATCTTGATCTGTTTATTATAATCAGTATTCTTTCAAATTCTAGTTACTTGACTAGATCTATGTTCCTCATGAGCAAAACATTCAATTTTTAAAGCCAAAGTCGAGTCTTGATCTCTTTAAAAATCTTAAGTTGCAATGTTGTGTTTAGGGCTTTGGCCAGCAGTCAACAACTTGATTGTATTGTTGTACAGATGCGAAATCCATTTACAGCCAAATTTCGTTATGCCAACAGGGGAGTTATATTTATTTACCTTTTTCAAACGTAAAACTAAATAAAATGAAAGTTCACATTTCATATCTTCATAGAAGGAAATATTTTCATTGATCAAGCTATCTTCACACGATCTTGAAAAACAATATAGATATGTCGATTAGTTAAACTGTTACTAAAAAGGCATGTTTGATTATGAAGACTTTTCTAGTGATGGTTCGTACCCAAAACAGTTTTATGAACAAAAGATCTTCGTACCGTCATGCTGCGAAGTGTTTTGTGATGCCTCGAGAAAGGACGACTAATTGTGCTGCAGTCATTATATACTCTGTCAACACTGTTAAAAAGATGTTAATTTTTAATACTAATATAAATAGCAAAGAGCAATGAATGTATTGATTTTAAAACCAAAATCTTCCATCATCAATACAGTTAACACTTTGAAATTTACACACAAACTTTCGCGACTTAAAAAGTATGGCTTTTTTCATATAAGCATCGCTGGCAGACAAATGAGTTTGGGCCTTGAATTCCTTGTCGTGAACACAAAAAATGTGTGTGCTTTTTTTAAATTTTGTGCTCAGCCATTGCATATTTCAAGGACGACACGCCACTTGATCTTTTATAAAGATGAACAAGGAGCTGCGTAAATGAGTCCTCTGTGGAAGCTTAAGAAATGTTTTAAATTATTGACATAATGAAAATGAGCTTAAGAACTTTGGGACTACGTCTAATCTCCCTTTTCAATCAAAGGCTTTTTAAAAAATTGTTGCCCAACAACTTTTTAAAAAAAATTGAAAGCAACGATCAAAAAGAGAATCCCAGTTGGCCATATCTCGGAGACATCTCTTCTGAATAAATTTGTCAAATGACATTCCCAATCAAAATAGTTGGTGGACAAAAGATATATCTCCGTGATATGCTTTACTTATCAGCAGCAATTGATAATTGGCTAAATTTAGCAAAAAAGACTTAGAGCTACACCACCATTCGCTTTTGTTTAGTAACTAGAGAAAATTTCATCTATGATTATTTGTGTTCCTTGTGTTTTGTTGTTGTTGTTGTTGTTGTTGTTTTTTCTTATAACTATTATTTTTTCCTCCTCCACCTCCTTTTTCTACTTCTTCTTCTTCTTCTTCTTCTTCTTCTTCTTCTTCTT
>BMAT01007386.1:101324-112746 GCA_019649035.1 Elysia marginata
ACCTTCAGGTCTACTCTACCTCAGTTTTGCTCGGTCTATATCCTTGATGCATCTGCTGCTATCATTCCTTCTATATGTCTTTAGCTACTTTATCTTTTCTACTTTCTTCTTTTGATTATTGTTCAAAACACTCACATATAGCCTTTTAGTCTTTGCACACCTAGAAACTTTCCTCTCCCTTACAATTAAATACTATCGCTCCATCACTCTCCCTTTTATCGTCTTTTTCTAGTAGAGTAGTTTAGGGTCTAATACTAACAATGTCACCATAGCACGAGATATGCGCACACATTTTGATCCGAGGTGACACTGTGGGTCCATTATGGACCGGGAATGAGGGAAGTGCCCCCCTCGTAGCTCTTTGGAGCGGAGGGTTTTTTTTTATAGAGAATAGATATAACAATCTAACCCACAAAAAAAAAACAAAACAAAAAAAACAACAACAACAACAACAACAAAGTAATATAAAAAACTAACCTTTTTGTAACGATTATTAAGATCTTAACCAACCGGGTCAATTTTATAGTTTGATAAGGCATGGGCAAAAAAAAAAAAAAGGTTATTGGTACAGCATCAAAATTTTTACACTGTGGTCATATTTTTTAACATGACCCCTTAGACAGCTGGTTGCTGCTGACCACTAAGATGGTCATATAGTAATAGAATAATACCTAGATTTTGCTCTTCTAAAGCCTTGCACTTTTCCGTACAGTGCAGATGATCGTGCTTAAAGATCTTCACACGGCCTTTTTAGTCCACACGTTTCTTTACGAGAAAAGGAACATTCTTAGTCCATGTTGTCAGAAATTACAAAATGGAAAGAAACATCACCATATCCAACTCTATGCTATCTAATAAGCAAAGATGATAGTACAATGGATGTTGTATAAATGACTGTCTTCTACTTACATCGTGCTTCTTTTGCGTTGCTTCTTATTTAATCTGTTTCGACCTTCAAACGAGGAAAGTCAAAGAACAATCTAAGTCCTTTTACTGTGGTCAATCACAAGATGGTTAGGATTTTCATCAACGAATCCAACTCTGTACTATCTCAGAAGAAAGTAGGATAACTATTAATCAATAAAATTGTTTTTAGAAGTAGAACTGATTTGTTGGTTTGTTTCTCCCACAGTCTATATGAAATATCTCCACCGTGAGGGGAATGAAGTCCATACTGTCTATGTCACAGACTACTTTGGGGATGTAGGAGTTTTGGAGGGTAAGTCAATAACTAGACTTATAAATTTATTATATTTTTAGAAACTCACAATTGAAATCAATGCTTTTTATTTAATTCTGCAATTTTTTCGTTGTAATTTTTACAAATAGTCAAATTTGAGCTGACAGAAAGTCAAGGTAAATTTGTATCTAGTCTCAAAGCATGAGACAACCCATTAAAACTATGTTAGATTGACTTTGTCATTCCTGCCAAGTGTAGACGGCCACATTACCTAGAATTTATTTTATCATTTCTTTTGTTTAAGGGTTATAAACTCTTGAAATATTGATAAACTTCCAAGTCCAGATGACTTGAACCAGGACAGTTCAAATACTTGTTTATTCATGTTTGTTCTCAAATGTGATTGCAGTTTGTTGCACTTATTGTGCCAGATCCCTAATTTATAGTGTACTACAAGTTCTCTTGCCTCTGTCACACTGCTTTCTCTGTTTCAGGTCCCACTCCAGGAAGAGTGCGTCAACTGGAGGAAGAAGATAGGCAGAAGGCCGCACAAATTGAGGCTGCTGTGGTGAAGATTTTCCAGTCCCACAATGTAAGTAACGGAGGTACCTATATTATACATATATCCATACTTTTACCTGTTTTTGTAAAGAGTTCCAAATTGTAGGTTGGAATTTACGGTGGTTTGACTTCTCTGCCTTTATTGTAGAAGCATTGATGTGTATTTTTTACACACCTATGAGATGCTACATACTGGAATCTGGAAAACAGAGAGCTCTTTTGTCTTGGACTTAGCTTTGTTTGAAACGTTCATTGGCTTTAAAATCTTGCTAAGACATTTAAAGAGAAATGGAAACCTACATCTTGCTTTTAATAACTAATTAATTGATTCAATTTTAATAACTAAATTTGCTTTTGCTTTGATTGTTGCACTTGCATGGCCTAGCATAGAGTATGTCGCTTCACAGAGTTAGCCTTGCGTCACCTCTGTGAAACCTAGGGTGAGCAAATTCTCCACTTAAAAAATCTCTGCAGAACCAGCTTAAGGCTCTTTGTAGCCACAAAGTCTATGCTCCTTCTGTTAGACTTTGCCAAATAAGGTCTTTTGAAAAATCTTATCTTAGTTAACATCTATCTACCTTTAAAGAATGTTTTTTAAATATATGATTACTTTAAAAAAAAAAAAAGCTACATTACCATTTGAGTTGGATTCAAAATCAAGGTACAAAAAAACTATTCCTTGACATATAGACTATATTCTTTCATACTAAAAGGGGGCCTAGATAGCTCAGTTGGTAGTGGCCTCACTCCGTGGCCAAGAGGTCGCGGGTTCGAATTACAGCTGAGCACAGTCCGGGCCCCTACTGGTTGGGTCGGTGTCAGTATAATGTGACTGGCTGAGGCTAAGTCATGGTATCCCCGCTAGTCTCTGGGTGGCAGCCCATAAATTGTCATTGGGACCCAAGCCTGGAGAGCACCTTCAAAGTGGAATTGGGCTTGTAAAAATATCGTTCAATCAATCAATTCATACAAAAAAATCCATATTAATATACAATTTGCTAACAATAGTTGATTATCACACTTTAAACACCTTTTCATTTATTTGCCTTTTGCTTAAAAAAAAGGCTTAATCTTGAATGATATTGATATACAACAGTAAATGATTTCTTGTCATTATTTTATACTTTTATATTTTTTTATTAAGATATCTACATAGTCCAATATTCTTGATTAGTAAAATAATGAAAAATACTTTGTATTGTAAGAACAATTTGTAAGAAATTGAGCTTTATAATCAAATGGTTCTGATCCAAATAATAAGCGAATGCTGTACGATAGGCCTGTCTGCATGACTGCATAATGTAAAAAATGTATAATCGAATTATGCACATAATAGGCAATTACTCCTCTGTTAAATGATCATTTTCGTATAGGCAACATGTTTATTTGTGAAAGAAAACTCCTTTATAATGAGATTGATTGACAAAACTAAGTGATTTACTTTTGGACGATCTTGTGTATGTATATATATATATATATATATATGAAGACTACGCTATATTCAATTTGATTTTTGGTGTACAGATATTAGCAGTTTTTTGAAAATTATCACTTTATATGTGGAAGTTCAAATACACACCAAACTTTGTAACTGTTATTGCATTTAGGGCCAAAGGCCTTTTATACTGAATAAACATTTCAAATTCAAATTCAGTCTTTTTTAACAGGAAAGTATTATGCTGGTCATGTCAGGCCTTTATCAGTTTTTTGTGATTTTTCAAAAAAACTTTTTTCCCTATCTCTTTAAATGTAGATCTAAGTTTCATTTTTGCTTCAGGAAGCAGCATCATCACAAAATGACCTAAACTACATGTAACAGAACTTCAAAGTCTACGAAAAAATAGGAGATTATGGAGCAGATTTTTATTGTAAAAGCAATTTAAAGTAGATCTATACATGAGTCTAAATTGCAACTTGTTGAGGGAAACTTACTTTCATCTCATGAAAAAGTCAGGATGCTCAGGGCCAAAACTTTTTTCTTTATTGTTTTTTTACCAGTGGGAAATTGCTCTTATCCCAATGTGTTTTTCAATAACAGCTAAAAATATAAATCGGTCACTTGACATCTCTATGCATCTCTCTCTCTATGTATCTATCCTGCCCTTACCATCGCTATCCCTTTTTTCTCCTATCTTGCTCAGGTTAATGGAAAGTTTACCCGTCTGACAGCTAAGGAAACCTGGCACAAGATCATCGAGCACTCAAAGGCAATCAATGCCAAGTTAATAGTGATGGGGTCACGCGGTCAAGGTATGCTGAGACGGACAGTCCTGGGCAGTGTGAGCGAAAGTGTTCTCCACCACTCTGACATCCCTGTGGTCATCTGTAAACACCCAGAGGAAAAGAAACACCACTGAAGTCTTTGCCTTTGGCTCTCAACAAGAGAAACAAAAGGCTTGAATACCTAGATTTAAACAGAATATTTAGTATTTATGCAGTTTAGTTTTGGTAGAAAAAGTCTTGCAACTAGTACAAATGAGTCAGATCTTGCAATTTTCATATTACAAAGCATTGATATTTTAAATGTTGAAAGTTGAATGAAATTATCAAGTTTTGTGATAAGCTATTAAAACTTCTTTTGGTTTAAAATATAGAGAAAAAGTTGAGTAATTCTATTTTGAACAGGGAATTTCATAAATGAAAGTTCCTGACATCTGGTTGTTTGTCCTGGTTGCAAGACATGTAGTAGTTTATAATTGCAGTACAACTTTGGTAGGAAAACTAATTTTAGAATGTTGGTTGTGTCCCGTAGTTTTTAGAATGCCATTTGTAGTAGTTACAATGTCATGAGGGTAAATTATAATAAGTAGGCCTACAATTTTCAACAAAGCATAATAACTATAATATTATTATTGCAAAACACATTGCTCATAGCTTTGTAAATAATATCTTTGGTTACTATTATGAGAATGTTTAAAATGGTAATGGGCTAAATAAAAAACACATTCCATACGATTATCTGTTTCAATGAGATTTAAAATCAGAGTTAGTGTGTTATGGTTATGGGCCAAGATTTTAATTTGACAGATGTGTTGTCAATGAGATTTAAATGGAAAGTGTGGTGGTCAAAGATTGTTCAGCTTCAGGTTAATTCAATGTATCTTAGCTGCGTGCATTTTTATATTTTCCACTTTGCAAAGTATCTACTTAATCCCTTCACTGTCGGATAGCTTTTCTGCCCTTACTATATAAAAAAAATAATAGAAGTCAAAATATCCTTAAATCTGCTTTTTAGCAACGGAAATAATCTGTATGGCTTACAATATCCAGAAGCTTCTTACAGTTATTTTCTTTTGATGATGGTTCATAAGACTAAAGGAACCAAAAATTGTCTACACATAGAGAGACTCAGGGTAGGGTAGTTGCAAAATTAAATTCAAACATTTGGTAAATGTTAGTCTGTCATTGTTTTTGATAACCAAAATCATATTCATATTAAAATCTCTGGAAAAAAAAAGAAATGTTACTGGTGGCAAAAATCAATCACAGCTTTGTGCTTAAATTTAAAAAGACAAATTAGGGAGGTAACACATGCTTCAAAATAATTGTTTACATGGATTACTGACCCTCAGTCTACTATGCCTCAATTGACTATAGTTTACTGTTTTAAATGGTGTTCATGTTGGCTCCAAATACCAGTATCAGCCTAAGACTATTGGTTGTGAAGACATCAAGGTAACCTTTTAATTTTTTAAACTACAGGGATCAACAGTAACATTGGTTTAATAAACTATGATTACAGCTGGTTATAAAAAGAGAATCATGTTGAAATACATTTATCTTTGTCTATGTTTTAACAGCTTATTTTATAAGCTATAATTATCATTGTATCAGGTGATTTTTTTTCACTTTGTTGTGAATTTTTTCAGTAGCTTGAAGTGCTCATGTCTCATTGACTGTAGAAGTCTTATGTCAATTTTCTGCTCATCTTCTCAATACGGGAAAATTTCATAATAAGAGTCTCCATTTGGATTTGCACTAATGCACATTTTTTTATCTATGGCAAGATCTCATCTAAATCTGTTTACATGTTTTTTGTTAGTGTTGCATCTCCGTTTTGAGCATTGATTTGTCTTATAATACATGTAATTACATAGGCTATAGTGTAAAATGTCTTCCAAGCTCATCGACCTATAATTCATCTCAATCAGAAAACGGTTACGTTGAACTAATGCTCTGATCTTTTCACCTTTCATCACTTGTTGTTAAGGTTTTATCATGGAGACATAATGTTTTCCTATCCAGCCAATTGAGTCTGAAGTCTTAATTTTAACATTTTCAAGGCATTGAAATTTAAATCGATGCCTCACTCAGCTGTAACATGATAGAGATTCATTGCATGACATTTTTACAGTGCTATGGAAAGATAATTAGAATTTTCCTTGTGTTTCAATAATAAGGAAAACAGAGAACAGCCACTTTTCATTAATTTTCTTTTGATTTCAAATTTATAACATCAGACTTGGTAGGAGCAGTGCATGAAATAATGTTGTTTGACATGTTGGAATCAGAGGCAAGTTGTGATGATCTTGCACAAGTACATGTATGTACATGTAGCATATATGTGAGCATTTCAAGAAAATACTCCATCGAGTAACTTACAAAGAGTTGCAGAGAATACAATGATATCAAAGTAGTTTTGCTCAATATCTTATATATCGAGTAGTTTTCACCTACAGTACATACCTGATAATTTGACCTTCAAGGGCCAAGGGCATACATGAGAAATTAAGAAAAAATCAACTTAAAAGGCAGAAGTTTTATAGAAGGAAGTCTCTATTTGCCATGCTTTTCTCAAGTCAATTTTGATTCTTAATGTCTTAAAGTTTGTAGGGAAGCATCTTGTTTGGCATAAAATCCTCAAGAAACATCATGGACACTCTTAGTAGCAAATGAAAATGTCTGTGTTAATGACCCCAGCTGTGGTCGGGGACCAGACAGAATATGGATGGCACAGTTTATCTCATATAGGAGTCTCAATTACTGTTATGTAGAACTAAGCAATACTTAAATTTACAAATAAACCAGTCAACATGTTGATTACATTTAATAGGAAACTAATCAGTCCTTTTAAAGCGTGCCAATTTAAGGGGAAAGTAGATTTATGAGATGTTGAATTAATTGGAATGTACTTTACTTAACATACTTGTCATCTCTTGTACTATTTCTAGTTGGTGACCAAAGAGTGTGTTTGAATAATTACATGTATTAGGTTCCTTACTCCAACCCTTTTAGTAATACACTCTTTTTGCTTTTTCATTCCAAGTCACAACTCTTAAAATGATTTCTCATGGCTTTAAATGAAAATATCTTTGAATTGAGAGTTATTGAAATTCGATGAAAAGTATACACATGTGTGTAGTGCGTACCTTTTTGTTTGGTGTTCTTTCTTTCATCATAGAAATGTACACATGTTCAGCAATCTCAACTCACCTTTTCCCTACAAAGAGGCACAAGCATCTTAAAAATGTTGTTTCCATGAAAGATAAGTCTGTTCCCAAAACCTGAAAATGATCGCCTAATTCTCATGCATTGTCATTTTGTATCCAAATTAGACTTACCTGACCTAAAGCCTTTTGCTGGTAGGGCCCACATTTAGATTTAATCAAAATATTTGAATATTTCTATTTTTGTGCCATGTATTTTTTAGTGGATAATAAATATTCAGCTTTGCCGACATCACCTTGACATTTATATACATGTACAAGTATTGCAATATTTAAGAGATTGTTCAAGAAAAAGAGCTAATCGTTTTTTTTTCTGCCAATATTTTTTCTTTTAGCTTCTCTGCCTTCTTTCCTGTTGATTTTTTATAATCACACTTGGTTGTGAAAGAATTAACCCCCCGCTCTTCCAAAAAATATAAAAAAAAAACAAAAACAAACCCTGTTAATCATGATTGTGTGCCTGTCTCGCCATTTTAAATGCCATTTGCAGTTTTATCCATCCAAAATATAACTCACATGTGCATGTGTGGCAAATGATTAGGCTAATTGGTTTTCATTCCTTGAAATTTTTGTAAAATGTGTTTCACAAAATACGCAATGATGGTATATGAATGAAATGAATTTAACTAACATGAGGGGAAAATGATCTTCAACTTTTGGTGTGCTAAATCTACCATTTCAAATGTACAGAAAATAAAAAAAAAATGTATTTAAAAAAAACCTTTTGTAGTACATAATTTCATATTTCTAGTGCAGAGACCATGGAATTCGAATTATTTCAATACCCTAGGAGATAAAAATTGGCTGACTTAAAGCAAGGGTTAGTTTTAAGTATCACACAATTACATGGATTTCAACAACTTAATAATTGTAGATACATGTGTTTTAACTAGTACACAAACACAGTTACTTTGAATAGTGAGAGCCTACAAATAAGTGTTTTAACTTTTGTGCAACCTTTTTTAACTTTTACACAAAATCATTTTATCTATTGTACAATTTCATGTACCGGTACATTAATTTTTTTTAAGCCAACAAGGCTATCATCAGAAGAAAAAAAAATTGACAATGACTTAAGCCATTTCCCTTAAAGATGTTGACTTATTCAAGATTCCAGTGTTCTTTAAAAAAGTTGTGTAATTGTTGAGATGGATGATTTTTTTTTATCTAACAACAGTAAAAGAGTTTCACAAAAAGAAATTACAGTGCTAGTGGTATGAGATTTTAAGGTATACTGATCTAAGGTTTAAGATAAAATAAATCTCCTCTAGGATCGGCTATTTTTGTTGGGTTGACTATAGATATCTAACCACAATCCTGGTTTTGCTTCTTTCTTTTCTGAATTTACAGGTATGCTTACAATTTGCGCTATGCATTGTGATACCAGTAAAAAGTTATTGATTTAAAAAAAATTTAGAAACGGTAAAAGCAGAACAGAAAGAAAGTCCTCAAAATGAGTAACATACAAATAGTAATTTCTCAAATTTCATAGACTAAATTAAAGTTAAAAAAAAAAATATCATTCAAGGCGATTGGGTAGGTCTAGATGTCTTCAGAGATGGGCTGTAACTTTTTTTTTTTTATATTCAATTTAAGGGATACAGACTTCTTGGAAAATGGAATAATGGGATCTGATCATGTTAACGCCTATGATATATTTCTTTTTTTAAATTATGTTTGGAAACGTTTTTTTACTCACAGGGTCATGTAATTGTTGTAAATGTAGTGTGTAATGTTCTTTCTCCTTGTGAATTTAAATAACCAGAAGCTTGCTATTAACTTTAATTTTTTAGATTTAAGAAAAAAAAAAATAAAATGAATGAAAAAAAAATACTATCAAAGTTTCCAGATAAAACTTGTATTTTTTTGTTCCTCTTTTTTCCTCATTGTATTTTTTTTTCAAATATATGTCTAACGTCCAGGGTGAATGAATCGGATCTTGCAATTTTCACTTGTAAAAGTGTTGCCGTTTTATCCGAGCCATTTTTCTAAGCTTCCAGATGTTAAAAGTTCAATAAAATTATCAATATTTTATGGAAAGATGTGAAAACACCTGTTGATTTAAAAATATAGACAAAGAAGAAAAAAAGAAGTCTTCTATACTTCTAAATGGCACTTTCTCGGAAAAATAATTTCCAACTACTGACTCATTTAGCCGTCGACACACGACAATGATTTGAAGGCATACAGTCCTATTAAGATGTGAGTAATTGCATAGGACTTAGTCAATGTTTTCTTCCATGAATTTTAGTCTATTTAAGACTGCAGTGGAGCTCACTTAAGAATAAGATGGTCTTTTTGGACTCTTGAAAAAGTAATCTGCGCCACATTTTATATTGCTCTTAAGAAATAAGGATACATGTAATTTCAGACAAATTTAAGGGAAGCAACTTTACATTTTTCTTTAAAATGATAAATTGAAGGGAATAATGTGCTTGTAGAATTTTTCTCTCAGACGTAAATGGTTTCTAAGAGAATAAAATTTAACATATGAGTTGAGCCTTTACATTTCAACTAAATTAGAGACACTTTTCTGGAGTCAATTGCAGTGAGATTTAATCACTAACTCTCGTACATGCCATTTCTCATGTTCGGAAAATATTTTAAAGGAATTACCTACTGTCTTTTAAGTGTAATCTTATAATACTTTTGTGACAGTTTTAAATTGAAAATAAACATTGAACTTCGTACTTTTGTTTTAGAGCCAGATGACAATTTTTAATAGAAATAAGAAACATTTAAGAAAGAACCTTGCAAAATGGTTAAGATTGCAATGAATACTCAATAGTATCTTTATACGTTTACTTCCAAAGTAGAGCCACTGCCCTTGTTTTACCACTACCCTCATTCATTTTTGTTGGTTTTTTGTGTCCATTTGTTCCCTTTCCTCTGGGTCCAAAATTGACCGCTTTTTTCCTGCAAATGTTGTTTTTGTTCAGAATATTTTAACTTGTAAAGTCGCACAGCCCAGTATTAACTTAACAGGCTTTAGTGAGTTTGAACCAGACCTAGTAAAGTAAAGTAAAAAAAGAACACATGGGTGCAGCATCGCTCCAAAATGTCCGGATGGTCATTTTAAGAAAATTGACATCACTGTCAAATTAGTAAAATTCGAAGTAAACTCTTTGACGTTTGTTGAAGGTTCATAACTTAATAGATTTTACCTCATTATACACACATTAAAAGGGATGTAGATAAAATTAGAGGACTGTTTGGTGTGCTCTTTGAATTATTTTTATCGAAAATAATTAATATACGTTGTTTTTCCTTTTAGCCTCATCTTATCCTCTCTTGCAAAATGCAATACCTCAAAACACAATGAGAACGTGAAAACAAAGTTATCACCACCTTAAAGGGCTTTCAAAAAGTTTTACCTGTGCTTAAAAGGACTGTCGCCCTAAAAGAAGTACCATACACAAAAGTAGCCTGAGGAATTTTACTGCATTTATTCGAAAGTCATTTTTACCCTTCAAGTCCGTATCACACTCACGCGTACATTTCAAGGAAACTTTGTATAAAGTCAAAGTTAACACCACAATATTGCTTATCCATATAATTGTATTGGACAGTGCTAAGCCTTGCTTTAACTCTATATCTTTCTCCGTTCCTGTAGGTGTTCATCATCTGGATTTTACATTCAAGTAACTAATATGTCATGCATTTATATTCAGTCGTTTCTAATTGGTTGAACACCTTGAATTGCCATCATATATAGAGTAAGCTTAGAGTACATGGACGTGTAAGCTTCTAACCCAGTTATGGTTTAAGCCAGGCTGAAAATGAAAGCATTTGAAGGAAACAAATTACCTTAATCTAATATTATCTTACCATGGGAATAAAGTAAAAATTTAGTAGCTTACACAAAGGAAGATAATTATGTGACATAAAGTTGCAGAGACTGTTCGGGTTATTCGTCAACTTGCAAAGATAGGCTACCATGCCCTCTTTCTTATTATACCAGCTGCAGTAAAAAAAAAATATCATTGAGAAAAAAGTACCCACTTTCTGATTGAATTTTCACTTTCTAAATGGTGCATGCAACATAACAATACGTTTAGTGCGTTTCGCCATGTATCTGTTATTCTGATTGAATGAATAGTGGAGGCAGCCAAAACGCGATTAAATGATTAAAAATAACAGTGGAGACTGGATAGACGTAGGCTTTACGTGGAAACGCCCGAAACATATAGTGCAGCCAGATTAATATCACGAAGCAAAAAGAGAGAACAAGTCA
>BMAT01007386.1:155717-179036 GCA_019649035.1 Elysia marginata
CCCGTTTCCCTTTTCTCCGATACCCCAATCTGCCCTTTCACCCTTTGCGCACTATTTTCTTCTCTTGAAACACCTGAAACAAGCCATCCGTAACGCTAGCGAGCTGCTGTAACTTCTGTATCGCTGGAGTCCCCGCGAGGTTTGCACGGCTAGAGCACCGCATGACGGGGATCTGCCCTTGCTTTGTTACAGTCGAGCCGGTAATGAAAAGAACAAAGATCTTTATCGGCCGTTGAACCGGTACACGCCAGGGGTATTGATTACTGGCATTTTTTAAACATAGATGACAAAAATTGTAGTATCGATACTTCCGAAGATTGAGTAATGATTACATGCTGCAGATAATGATTTTAGAAAGAAAACCTCGCATAGGGTAAGATAATACTGTTAGAAGTCTGAAGTAATCGGATACTGTAGAGAATGTAGGTGGTCCCCTTACATGAGCTGCCATTATGAGTGGAAATATTTTGTTGGAAATAAGTTTAAATTCTATCATACATTCATCTGTCAAGCCTCAAAAGCTCTTCTTTATAGACTTTCTAATGGACTCAATACTAGCAAATACACGTTATTAACTCGCAAAGCAGCAGCTGTTCATACTGCACGATACTGCATGTTACGCAGTATTCCCGTTAAGACTGTTGCTGAGTGTGATAAGAAAAAACTTGTGATAATCTCAAAAAAGCCTTCGGAAGACAGCTGCGGTTGTTTATATTTTAATGCTGATCGCCGCCTTGTTCTTACCACTATGCCATAACACCACACATTGATAATAATGAATTGCCAATAGTTCGTTCAACGCATGAGTCTAGTCTTCGCAGAACCTTAGCCTCTAGCTTTGAAGGAAGCTGAGAATGAAGTCACCATACACTTAACAAGGAGCTTTAAACTCATGGCTTTATTTTGCTGGCACATGGACAATAGTTATAGGGGTGTCTCACCCAATGCGCTCTATCCAGCCCGACAATGACTCTAGGGAAACCCACTCAAAACACTTGAACTAAGCTGAACTTTTCTTGAGAGCCCAGAAGAGCCCTAATCCACCACTTGATGATAACATGCACAGTTATAGAAAAACTTTATCTTTGATGATAATAGCTAGCCGGTGAGTGTAGAGTCTGCTATAGTCTCTAAAACAACTGTACATCACATTTTAACAATTTCCTATGATATTTAAGAAATTTCTGTTAGCTCCTCTTTTTTATCTGTACTTCACATATAGCCCCCCCCCCCCTTTTTACACCCTTCTGAGTCTCTCTCTTTCTCTCAACCCCTCTCTTTCTCTCTCTCTCTCTCTTTTCTTTCTCTCACTTCGTACTATATGGATGTTGTATTGAGAATTGCAAATACTCAAAGCAAAGTATACGGATATAAACATCAATTTCAAACAATCAACTTTTTGACAATCATGTAATCATTGGCAGAGAACATCACATGGAGTAACGACAGCAGCTCAGGAACAAGTTGCCTTAACTTGTGTCGGCGAAGTATTTATCCCTTCATTCGTTTATTGCTTGCTTCTTACTCTCTCATTAGCGCAAAGTTTATCCATGTCTGTTTATTTTTTTGTAAAGAGTTGGTTATTTATTTTCAAAAGCGCTTTTAAATTACCTTAAAAGAAAAATTATACTTTTTGGGAGATCAAACTTGTGGATCAACTTAAGAAGCTCACATAAAATAATTGGAATCATAAGAAACAAAAAAAAAAATAAATTGATCTACTGGGGGACAATTAAACCGATCCAATTACTTTGAAACTCGGGATATGCATGGCCTACACAGGGGAAAGCTAAAGAAAGAACGGAGTCTAGTGCAATAAAATTGATAAATAATTGATGACAAAAGAAACTGGCGAAGGGGGCGTTCCGAGTATGTTTTTCACGGTTGCGAACGTCTCGCCAGCGAAGGAGCGCTAAACAAACCACAGCTGCATCCAGCAGTACGCTCCGCTGATGAAAAATAAACTGGGCAAAACTTCAGTGTTACTTTTCTCTCTCGCTTCACCGCTTGAAAATTTCATAAATATTGAGGGCTAGGAAGACTGAGAGGCCACTTTGAGTTCGTTTTTTTTTTAAGTGACTAAGAGAGATTCTCCTCACTATACTCTCTCTCTTTCTTTTTTTTTCCTTTCTCTCTTCATCACTCTGCATGGTATGTCTTTTTTATGGCATAACTTCTGTCTTTTCCCCTTTGTATATCTCTTTGAAAATCTGCTTCCCTCTCTGTCGTTTCAGTATTTGTCTACCTATCTGTCTGTATGTCTGTCTTCACAGACGTGTGAGAGCAACAATAAATGAAAAAAAAAATAAATACAAGAAATACAGGGGCGGAGATATAGGAAAAACAGCAAAGTTGTTATATATTTAAAAAACTCAGGGGGAGGGGGCGCAGTGAAAAAAGATAATATCGAAAAAAACCACAGTTAAAAAAGGGACTTTGAAAAAGAAAGATATGGGGTGAGAGAAAGAAAGAGAGAGAGAGAGAGAGAGAAAGAGAGAGAGAGAGAGAGAGAGAGAGAGAGAGTAGAATAGTATAGTCAGACTATAAGGAAACAGAGTAAGAGAGTTGGTCCGAACGATATTTTTTTAAATGATGAGCTCAGGTGCAAAATCTACGATTTATCATTGAGTGCTTACTTATCATTCACTTACTCATCCATCCTTTCACTCATTCACTTACTCTTTCTCATTCACTCATTCACATACTTCATTTCACAACCTATTATTATTACATCTCTTTTAAAAGTTCAAATTAAGCTGCTATGGTAAGAAGCGCCGTCTTGGACTTAAGGTACCTCTTTAAAAGCTAAAGGCTCCATTGTTTTACTAAACAAAATTGGTATATAGGAAGAAGAGAAGTGATCATGCTACACCTTTATTGAAAGAGTTGCATTGGCTACCAGTTAAACAGCGCATTGAGTATAAAGCAGCATCTATTGTATTTCAATGTTTAAATCTTCCAAATTATCCAACCTATTTGAGTACTATGTTTACACCTTACACTCCTACAAGGACTTTAAGATCAGAAAAGAAGAATTTGTTAGCCAAACCTAGAACAAAATTGAAAACCTACGGGGACAGAGCTTTTACTTTCCAGGGCCCAGATGTTTGGAACCGTCTACCCTTATCAGTCCAACAGTCCGAATCATTGTCTAGATTTAAATCAGTTCTGAAGACATACTTATTTAAAAACTGAACCATTATAAGAAATTTATTAGGAACCCTAAATTTACAATTTTTCTTGTCCATGTTTTCTTGTATTTGATATATCTATCTTTGTATTTGATATATCTTGTATTTTTTTTCCTTCAATTTCCAATTGCCTACGTTATCCATGTTTTGGAAAATTTGTATGAAAGAAACTGTGTAGCTTTTATTTTGTCAAGCGCTTTGAGACTTTAAATTATTGTAAAAAGCGCTATATAAATTTAGATATCATTATTATTATTATTATTATTATTATTATTATTATTATTATTATTATTATTAAATGAATTAAAATTCCGTAAAATGTTAGCTAAGAGCCTTTTAAGAAAAATGTTGTGAGCAGAATCTCATTTCGTTTATGAAAATGGAGGTTATGGTGACTTTGAATATTTGTGTTGGTTATGTCGCTGGACAAAAATGAAAAAAAAATACAAGGGGAATAATTCCAAAACTAAATTTTATTAATTTGCACATTCGACCTCAGCCTATCCTCGAAAAATCAAAAGAGTGAGAATTGGTGAAATTCCTAAAACATTTGGTTGGAAACAAAAAAAGTAGATAGGGAAAAATTGCTAATAAGATTGTTTTGAAAACCCCCATTATTCTTTAAAAGAAGTAATAACATCTTTACAAGTGTGTCACGTCAAATGAAGTTTTCCTTGCTTGTTCTAGGAATAAATGCGTTATGTTTTATCCATACTTTGCACAGATTGTATGAACGGAGATCAGCCTTTTTAATCAGTGCCTGACTCACCCACACATACCCCCTTCCCACCCCTTCGCCTTCCCCCCTAAAAAGGTTAGTAAAAAAATTGTTTTTGAAATTAATGTTCAACCTTAAAGTCTTTATGTTCGTGTTATTTATCATGAACCGTAAGAAAAATGATAATCCTTGGTAGGTAGATGTTTGCTTGCTTTAACGTCTCCTAGATCTTCGTAACTAATAAATTTGGGAGACTTACAATGTGACGGGGCAGGAGCAGTCTTAAACACAAATACACACACCATCACACTGCACAGTAACGTCAAATTGATAGGTCTTTAAGTCTACGATATACGTATTGAGACACAAATTCATTTGAAAATTTTATTTTAATATGGGGTTTTATTCTCAAATATAATGCATTACTTGTACTTTCACTTTAGGCCTACAAAAAATCTTTGATGTAATGTAAATGTTAAAAGATGAATTTTGTTGCAGGAGAAAATGCAGTGCATGAGTTATTTTTGTGAAGCTTTCGGGTGCTTAGATAGATCAAGACAAGTCAGGCATAAATGAGGAGTTAATGAATAACAGAGTAAGACTAAATTGGTTTAGAAAACAGACCTTTCATGCTTCCTCGGATTGGTATAGAAAACAGACCTTTTTGCTTCCTCTGATTGGTTTAGAAGACAGGCCTTTTTGATTCCTCGGAATATGGTTTTACAGTTTTAGGAAGCAACAAAAAAGGGTCTGTTTTCTAAACTAATCCGAGGAAGCAGCAAAGGATCTATTTTCTGAAACAATTTAGTCATACTCGGTAATTCATTAACTCCTCTTAAAAGCAAAATTTTAAAAACGTCACTCAAGCTTCATTTTTATAACACTAACAGTTGCTAATTTACTAATAATATGCTCAGACATCTGCGGTTAGATTTTTTAACACTGTAGTCGCCATTTACAAAGTACAATGGAATTGAAGTAGGAATTGTACTATTCTTAAAGCTAAGTCATTCCTAAAACAAACCATAGCGAACTCAAAGCTACTCGTGATAACCAAAATGCAGTTTCTCCCATATTATTTATACTGCAGGTACTGCACTTTGGTTGTCAAGGACAGAAAGAGACCGAACAATCCAGTTTCTATGTCGTTGGGTCTGGAAGTGTCACAAACATTCTACGTATGACGATTTATCACGAATTTATGTACAGTTTTCAATTTTTGTGATCGATGTTTTCTCTGATATTAGCGTGTGCAAGCTAATAAAGTTACAATCAAGCTTCAAGGGTCCATATAAAGTTTTCACTGGAAATTGTATATATTTGCATAAGGATTCTTAACAATAATATTTGATACCAACAATGTCGGTATACCTCTTCACTTGATTGAGGAGAAAATGCCGTAATAAAATTGAGAGGAGAAATTTTGTTCTTAAAATGAGCGTTTGTATGTTATGATTATAAGAGGGAAAGCAAAGACACATACAGAGAGGCAGATAGGGGAAAGTGAGGGTGCAAAATAAAAAGAAATATCAGAGAGAGGAAAGAAGAAAAGGTAAGGAGAAAAAGGAGAGCAAAACAGCACCAAAACCAACAAAGCGTTATGCTATTCAGTCTTATCATATTTAAACACTATGGGAACAAAATACAACTTTGAATTATGGAAAATAGAACTGTGAGTATACATTACAATAGGGTGAGTATACATTGCAATAGGGTGAGTATACATTGCAATAGGGTGGGTATACATTGCAATAGGATGAGTATACATTGCAATAGGGTGAGTATACATTGCAATAGGGTGAGTATACATTACAATAGGATGAGTATACATTACAATAGGGTGAGTATACATTACAATAGGGTGAGTATACATTGCATTAGGGTGAGTATACATTAAAATAGGGTGAGTATACATTACAATATGATGGTGTTCGAATTAAGCAAATATTCGAATTACCCAGGTTCGAATTATATCAACGAGAACTAGGTGGGAAGCGAGAACGTGAGGTAGGCGAAGAGAAACTAAGGATAAGGAGAGAAAGAGATAAAGATATAAATCAACCCAATCCATGTACCCTAGAATATTTATAATTATACTTCAAAAAAGGTCTCAAGACAGTCTTGAGGTAATATTAGTTTTAAAAAAATTCCCCTATAATCTGGTCTTGCCTAGCCTAGCGAGTACACCCCAGACCTGAACCGAAGATCTGATCGACTTAACGCATCACGCATTATCTAGGCTGCGATCCTCTCTAATTGCGCTAAGCCCCTCAGTCACCCTACAGCAAACTGCCGTGGGGGAATTGCCTCGAGTATTCTCCTCGGGTTTTCGCCTGTTTGAATACGAATTGAAAACGCCAGTGTAAGTCAACAAATCACAGGTGAATTCTGGGCTTGGAGATTCACCCGTCGCTAGAGCAAATACGTACTAGCGATACGAACCAAGCGAGATCTTAATCAATGCGGAGCGAACTTAATGTCCCAAGAAGCCAATGGATGGAGATGGTGACTTTATTTGAGCTTTTCTTTCATTATTTTGACTACCAGAGTAATACTTGTCTTGAAGTTTTTTTTGTAACTGAATGCCTCATGTCACATTTTATATTTCACGAGATTAATTTTGAATTCAAAGACGACTGTCCTCACACGACCGGTAAAAACTTGTTTTTTCCCTGTGCTTTCTATTTTTTGTGACTAAATTTGATTAAACGATTAGATACTCATTTTTTTAGTTCACGCTGTACGATACGATGCAGTCAAATAAGTAATAGCTATTTCTTATAACATATGTGTAATTGGACCTCTTTCCCTAATATTTTACGTTTTAACAGGTAGTCATGCTGTGTAAATTTAATAGAACATTACTAAACCCTCCGCTCCAGTGAGTCGCGAGGGACCACTTTCCCATTCCCAGTCTATATGGAACTGTCCAGTGTCACCACGGTGCCAAAAATGCTAAGCTCAGTCTCGTTCTATGGTGACTTTGCTAGTTGTTAAACCGCTGTACTATTCAAGAGCTCAATAAGGTACAAATGAAAGGTATAAGGAGAGGAGGGGATCAGAGTGAGATAGAGAGGAAAAAAGAGAGATTGTGAGAGGGGGGGAGGGGAAGGGTTCAAGTTAGACTTGAGGATGAAATTGTTTGATTTATATACTGTACGAATTTGTAGTGTTTCTGCTGCTGTAAGACAAGAATCCCTCTGTGATGCTAATTTTATTGACGGTATGGAAAATATGCTTATTCATTGCGTTCCCGCTCTGGCATTTACTATAATTTTTTTAACATTTAAGATAGACCTACAGAGTGATAAGTTTTGCATGCCACCTTTTCAATCAGGCCTGACATATGAGACAGAAGAAAAAACAGAAGCAATCAATTTGTTTCAGAGCATAAAAAATATCAACCAATCAAACCATGAAGCGAGCAAGCAACCAACCAATCAGTAAATCAATCAATCAATCAATCAATCAATCAATCAACTAACCAGTTGATTAATCGATCACCCAACTCAAGAATTAGTTAATTCAATTCAATTCAAGTTTATTCAGACAATAGAAAGCAATTAACTGATAAACGAATGCATGAACCAGTTCATCAACAATCCAACCAACCACCATCCAAGCAGAAAAGCAATCAATCAACCAAACAACCAGTCCATCAATCAATCAATCAATCAATCAATCAACGTACTTATCCTTCAACCAAGCACTCAACCAACCAATCAACTTACCAATCAACCATCCAATCAACCAATCGATAATTTAATCAATCATTTAACCAGTCGATCAATCAATCAATCAATCAATCAATTAATCAGCTAATCAATATATCGATCAATTTAAATATTGATCACCTAACCCATTCATACCGATAGCAAGCTTGAGAATCTATCTTTCTAAGCACGGAGGGTTTTAGGCCTTATAACTAAGAGTTCAGTTTTTTGGTAGTTCATGCTTTAAAAAGGTGAGATTATGGTAGAAACAGAAGAATAACTTTGAAAAATCACAATGATAAAAGTTAATACTTCTTTTGGGCCAAGTAATGATTGTGGAATCTAAATCCACTAGACTTTCTAGCTTGGTGACCGCAAGGTTGTGTTACAGTATGGAAAAGTTCCAATCTAAAGTTTTATCGAGTCCCGGTTGGAGAAGGCGATCTAAAGAAAGTCTAGCCTAGGTGAGAATCAACTAACGAACCAACAAGCCATCGAACAAACCAAGAAACCCAGCAACGAACCAACAAAGAGCTCAAACATTTAACCAACTAATCGGTCGGCAGATACCAATTAAATAATAAAAAAATCCATTCAACCATTCAATCAGTTAATCAGTCAACCTTAAAATCAACCGAGCCGAGACCAATAATTATATGATCTAACTTGTTCGTGCGAAAACTGGAATAAACCCTTTACTAAGAAAAAATTGTTTAATCTTTACTATGGTTAATCATATTTTGTAAAGAACAGAATAATATGCGAGCAATGTGTCTATGATATTTTCAATTATTTGCTGAAGATTTCCATAATTGTAACAGCGTTTAAAGAGTTCAAGCACCTCAACAATAAGGGGAAAGGTGGATAGAGAACTACTCAGCTAAAAAGAGCGACAGAAGATGGTAAATAGCCCTAAATCATGGCTAAAACCAAGAAGCTAAAAATTAATGTGTAAGATCATGATCTTCAATATTTGATAAAAAAGCATTTTGTTATTATAATTGTTGTTGTTGTTATTATTATTATTATTATTATTATTATTATTTTTATTATTATTATTATTATTATTATTATTGTTATTATTATTATTATTATTATTATTATTATTATTATTATTGTTATTATTATTATTATTATTATTATTATTATTATTAGTAGTAGTAGTAGTAGTAGTAGTAGTAGTAGTAGTAGTAGTTGTAGTAGTAGTAGTAGTTTTAGAAGCGCAGAAAGCAGCAGTATTATTTTTATGGTTTGGATGATACTATGATAAAGGTGATAGAGTGCTGTTACAGTATGCGATTGGGATGATGATGATGATGATGAAGATGATGATGATTGGATGCTGTTTATTGATGCTGATGATGATAACAACAACAACAATAATAATAAAAACGATACTATTAACAATATTAATACCAATAAAAATGATAATAGTAGTAATGAGATAATTCGTGTTGACGATGACAACATTACCACCATGGCAGATATGGTATCTGTATCAAGATTATTGTATCATGTGACTGTTGTACATAGCTATGGTAGTGGTCAGCAGTTATTTCTTAAGCTTAAGAACAAATCTTGGCAAAACAGCTTAAAATCAATTCCTGCTAGACTGATATCTATAAATAAAAGTGTACATTTTACTGGAATGTTTACATATATGTTTTGTGACCAATTCATCATAGTTTTGAATCTTAAAAGGTAAAAAATTTCAAATCTTGTAGTTTACTTTTCAAAATATTTTCGAACTTACAATTATATCAGTTTGTTAAAATATTATTATTCTTTACAGGTTTCATTTGAGGGACGCAACTCTCTTGTTAATTTATCTCAAATAAAACTGCTTGTTATATTCTTTAGCATTAAAATAATGAGTTGACTGCTCGACTAGAACGTGCCATTATATAAATAAAAATGACGCACTTGACAAGAATCTCCTTCAAGCGGGTTTTTTATACTTTAAGTAAGTGTAGACAATCATTTAGAGCCCGGCCCCTTCGTTTATAAAACGCATCGGTTTCCAACTCGGTCCGTTTACCGAACCTTTTATACATCCTGATTCATATAAGTTTTACAGTAACCCATAGAGCCATTCAAAGGCGTAGTGTTGATATGTTATCTTTTTCCATTTGCTTTATTTTTTTCCAACGGCCAAGCGTGGATATCTATTGTGTGTAGCCAATTTTTTTAACAATCGAGATTTTCCAAGATTAGCACTTAACCTGCGCGGAATACTAATTTTATTCATAGTTTAATTTTTCAGTAACACCCCGTATTTTGTGTTTTCCCTTTTTTCAGAAACAATATAATAATAATAGAGGCCTCAAGCAAAAAATAAACACCACCAAGGCAAGGGGAGCTGTTGAAACTTAATCACGTGTCTTGGTTTATAGCGTCAGAAATTCCAACAGCGAATACTCTTTTCCATCCCGTACCTCTTGATGTTGATGATTTTGGTTGTGATTAGTGTTTGAAATATTCTCTTCTCTTGACATACTTTATCTAGTACATTCAACTTATAACGACAACCACTTTATCAACATTTTCACATATCGACGTGTTTTGCTATGGCGGAATTTTTCCCTCGGTAATGAAAAAATGTAGGGGTCCCACAAAATGAGACTACATGCGGAGAATATAGAGCTGCATACACCATTAGAAATTCCTTTGAAAGCTGTCTAAGATAGTGAAAACTTTGTTTTGGTATCTTAATTAGGTCCTGAGCTATTGCACTTTAAACGCAAGAAATCCAAGTGGTCCAGTATTAAAAAAATGGAGGAAAGGGTATTCTAAATTTTCATATTGTAAAAGCCAGAAGTACAATACCCTGTCTAACCACATTTGTTTGATGTTCTCATAATTGAATGTGATAAAGAACATTCAAATTTTCAAACTATGACGAACGTTTTGTTTACTAAAAATTTGTGCAAGGACTCGAAAGTGCCCATTTTCTTGAAATGGTAAGCACAGCTTGTAGAGTTATGGTCTACTAAACAATTCCTTAAGTATCCACTTTTACCCGATCTTTGTGTGCTTTATCGACATGCGTCTACTGACTTGATTAAAAAGACATAGAAATTAAACAAAGAACAAACAGGTTATAACTTTATTAAAAATGATTTCATTAATTGAAAATAAAAAAGAAAGACTATGATTATGAACGAAACAGAACAAAATAATGTCCCCTAATGTAGTTTTTCGTAAAAAAACAAAACAAGGGAAGCAATAAGTTAATATTAATGGTACAAGCGTCATTGACCTTCAGAGATGTTTGTACTTTGTCCTTGTATTTTATTTATCGTTATTCTTAAATATCGATATTATATCGACCTTCGAAAGCCTGTCGATATAAGCGGGTCACACTGTATCCTATTGGTCTTTGATCTTTCACAGTGGCGTTCTGCTTCTCGTTGCAATCCATGGTATTCCCAAAATCCTTCTTAAAAACCATACATCGACTGCCATCCTTCTATTTCGGTCTTGCTAAGAATAGGTTTTAAATGACAAGGAAGTGTCCCTTTTCTTGCTTTCACTTAAATAATCATGTTGGTCAAAATTTACCTTACATTTTGAAAACTATGTTTCGCTTGAATAAGTGAAAAAGACAACGATTCGGACGTGGATGAAGATAAAAAAAAATTGACAGTGACTCTCAAAGCATGACAAAAAAGATATTGAGAAATGTACAAAACACAATAAAGTTTACCTTAAATCTAAAAGATCCAATTTATCCTTCTCCATAATAGCTCTGCAGCGGACATTCAAAGGACGGTATGTTCTACAGTGTTTATGGTTTTTACTGTGAATAATGCCTTTTTATTTAAACAGCCAGAGCTTATTATCCTGCTTATCTACCTTAATTCTTTTATCTAATTCACGATGAACATTGCTTTCTTGTTCTTTGCTCTTCTCAACTTACTCCCTCTCTATTTTTCTCTCTCTAATTGACAATGGTCACTTATTGCCTCGCCTTTTATTTCTCTAAAGGATTTGACTGTTTCTATTTGGAGAAACCATCCTTTTTAGATATCATCATGTATTGGTCCAAACAAGTGGGATCATAACGTGGATAAAAAGACGTGCTTGATTGTAAATGTGTGTGCATTTTGTCTGATTTTTTATATTTGAGAGTATTTTACAAGTTGCACGTTCGACTATAATTACTGTGGTTTGAATGAAAGATCCTTGAGCTATCAACGTATAAATCACTGAATGCACATGGTTAAATTATTATTTTAAAAAATAGGAATAAACGCCCGGGGCTTTTATTCTGCCTTTAGAATTTGCGCTATACAAACGTATATTAATTATTATTATCACTATTTTTTATTATCATTGTTGTTATTGTTATCATTATTATGATTATGATTATTGATAGAAAAAATGAAAGAAACAGAAACTACGACCAACACATTTGGTTCACATTAAAACTTTGATCTTTTATTACAAGCTGTACTGAGTATAAACATTATTGTATCGAAAGCAAGCCAGCCCTCACAAACTAATATTTAGCACACTACATTCACACAGCAAATTTTCGTTAACCTTTTCGCGTTGACTTTAATTGATCATCATGTGGAATAAATGCACTCCTTACTCTCACCAATTCAAACACGTTTTAAAAGTAAAATAAAAAAAAACTTGAACAACACTAGGAAACAATCTCCTTTCACACAAAAAAACCTGCCATATTCTTTCCAGGACAAAAGAGCCCTTTTCTTTGGAGTAAACAGTCTGAACGCTTTGAAATCAAAGTGAAAAGAAAACAGAAAAATTTGAGGAATCATCACAGAAATGCTACAAATAAATCAATCGAAAAGTGCAACAGCTTCAAATATATCACACGAGCAACAACTAAAGTGCATCAGCAATAAACGGTAATTATCATAAGATGAAAAAGAAGAAGAATGATAATAATTAATAGTATGTGGATTATAACGGTAATTTCAATCTTTCATAATTTACACAACGTTCAAGCATTTAAAACAAAGAACCCACCATTAACATCATTATCATCATCCTCATCATAATTATAAAAGTAAAAAAAAAATAAAAAGAACAATGATAACAAGAATAACAAAGTAAAAATAATAATAATAATAATAATAATAATAATACTACTAATAATAATGATAATAATAAAAGGAATAAAAATAACGATAATGATAATAAAGAAGATGACGGTAATAAAAAATAATTATGTTGAAAACACATTTGTAAAGCACGCGCATATCACACCATTGCGTCACTCTGTGTGCTTTATATTCACGTAACATAAAATCTTCTGTACCTTTATACTGTTATCATTTTACATAATAAGTAACACTAAGAAGTTACGAGGCACCGTGCACGATTGTTATATTTACAATAGAAACATCATAGGCACTAAAAGATGTGTTCCAGTAAAAGTTTACAAATGTTCAAAACATAAATATACATCTACATCAATATTCATAAAGACTTTTTATCAACAGAAAAGATTGAAATTGGTCTACCCAGAATAAGGGTTATTGTGGTAACAGGTAAAAAATACACACATATTCATACACCATTTCCAGCTTTCTGATTTTCCAGCTATCCGATATGTCTTGTATACAAACAGAACTGATCTTAAGAAAACTAAAATTTTAGATGCTGGCACCCATTTGTTGAACCAGGCCGCAAACGCACAAGCCAAGTCACAAAATGCATTCACCTAAAATTTAATTCCTTACGACTACTAAATTGTTTTGATTATTATTTTTATTGTAAAGAGCGAAATGAGACAGATCTGCACTCGCTCAGTGTCAACCAAAGACATCAGAAAAGAAGAGACTAGAAACTTGCAGTGTCGCCTGTAATTTGCGATAGGAAATACCGACTTATCGTCATTTCACAGGAAGCAAATGCGATACTAAAGCCAAGTACGGCTTCTGGGCTTGAGAAGTTGAAAAAGTATTGTCCCTATGTATCTTCTACATAATTTTATATGGACACGCCATTGTGTGAAAACAAACAGGGATTACGGCCGTTTAATTGGTCCGTCGTCGATACTTAGCCTTGGTATGGCATACGTTTACTGAGAATTTCATGGACGGCAAAAAGGACAAACCAAAAAGATCGAGAAGAGGGCAACACCGAAAGAAAATTATATGCGACAATACGCCGAAGACAAGGAAAACTTCTGGGACATTTCATGAGGCAACGACGGCTGGACTTCATGGTTATCATTGGAAAGCTAAATGAGAAACAGACCAGGGGTGGCAAGAGAGAAATTTTTGGACGGACTCACCCGTTGGATGGGAGCAAGGAGGCATGTAGAGCTGCAAAATGGCTTGGTGATAGAGAGAAATAAAGGACTACGATCATCTACACCATCGGGCGTTGCACTTAATGGTGATGACGATGGCATACGTATCACGTAAAAGGACCCTAAGACAGTCTCAGTCTGTTTATCGGCGCAAGTAGTATCTAAATATTTCGACAGGCGATTACATCTCGATAAAACTCATGTGAAGAAGTTGGACCGACAAGTTCTCCAGTCTCACCGTTCTAATGTCTCTGGTGTCGCACATCCCTTTGTTTACATTTTGAATGATTCGGCCTGCTTATTACACAATAGCATCGAGTATAAAAAAAATTAAATGCTTCCGTTTGATTTTTTTTGCTTAGCCAATTAGATTATTTATCACAATGGTTTATGGTATACCTAGATTGTTATCTCTATCGAATAATATAATCTTGTTTAAGCATTGATCGAACTTGATACATAGATTTCGATTTTTGCAAACAAATCTCACAGTATCACACATACTCACAATCGCCTTTGTTTCGACGTTGAATCGATAAGAATTATGACCTTATTGCTTATGACCTGATGCTCCCATATATATACATAAAAGAAAAATATCACCGGTAATTTTTCTTTAAAAAAATGAATCATATCTCATTAAAAAAAAACAACTGAGACGCACTTGAAATTGTTGGAAAGGAAGGAAAAAACTTAAATTCTGTTCCAATCTTCTGCATCTTAACAGTTTTTTAAGTTGAGTTTAACATTGAGAAAAACCAATGCCTCCAGAGTGTAAGAAAAATCTGCTATTGCTAGGCGTATACCTGCAACAATTATCTTAGAGTCTCAATTTAAAGGCAATTTAATGGCTCAATTTCTATGTAAAGTTTTTCGTATAGTTAGGGAACACTCAATAGTTCAGTAACAAATTTAAAAAAAATTCCGAACAATTTAATAATATTTTAAAGCTTTTAAAAAAAAAAAAAAAAAAAAAAAAAAAAAAACAATTCGTATGATGCCCGTACCATTTCGAGTCCGAAATAATACTTCAATCGAAAGAGTTTAAAAGGGAAACTACTGTCTTAAAGCGAATACCTCTAACACTCTAAAAACAGAAATGTTCATTTCCCTTGATATGTAGGTAACTTATTTTGTTCACCCGAACCTCTCCTGTAAAAATAATTTGCTACTCCCTAGAGCGATTCCATTCCTGAGATATCTAAATCAAAATTTATACATAGACAGCTTTTCGATTCTAATTAATTTTAGTGGCGAGAATTAAAGGAAAAGGGCAAGAAAATATAGAAATATCATTACCTACGTCGTAAACTAATAGTAAGCAGAGAAACGTATTGTAAATTATTTGTAGGAAACTGTTGCAGCATAGCATTGTTGGTTGTTTTTAGACCAATGGCTGCGTTATCCCTAGTCTCACCTTCTCACAGTGGTTAATTTCATGCATAAGTCTCGCTTTGACGTTCTAAAATCTGTTTATTACCTATCATGTACCGCAACATGTTTATTAATTTTATCTGATTTGTCCCTGCCAGTTCTATTTTAGATATTTTATGTTCTTTGTAACATAAACATTGTACAGAATTACCGCTAAAACAAATATCAAAACATTAAGTCTGTAACTGTTGCAATATACTCAAGTCCGTCTCAGAAAGTAAAAATAAATTGGTACTTATGCGAGGAGTTGTACTGTCTTTTTGTCTACAGGCCTGTATCACTAATTCGCTCTCATTAAGCATTTTAATACACGTTCTCCTTACGACTCTTAACACCCCACACCCTCCCCTCGACCTGCCCATTTCAACCCATGCCAGTAATTATAATTAGTCTTAGTACCTCTCCCGGTCTCCCCCTGCACTCTCAGCATCGCCCGCCCGCCCCAGGTTTCGATCCCCATCCTTATCCTCCCCCTGAGCCCCAACCTCCCCTGAACAGCATGTCTCAGCCAGGTGTAGTCTGAGCGTGAACAAAGCAAACTGGAAAAGGTGCACGAGCGGCACCGCCACCAGGATCACACCAAGGGCCATGCCAGCACTCTTCCCGGTATTAGACCAGTCCAGGGCACTGTAGATGTACGGTTTGCTTGAGGAATTGGTACCTGGGGATCAAGACAGAAAATTTCAGCCAGGTGAGGATTTGATGAGAGAATTTCGAGTTATGTAAAATGTTGAGGGCATAAAATATTACACAAGTTCGGCTGATTTACCTACCAAAGATAACCCTGAGGTAGTTGAATAAGTCAAAGAAACTAATTTGAGGTTTGTGTTGTTGTCTTTTTAAAACCACGTAATGCTGTTTAGTTTGTAAAGCTGTCCCAAAAAGCCTAAAACAAGAACAGGAACAACAACTATTATTATAACAACAGCAAAAGCAAAAAAAGAAGTTACTGAGTCTTTAGTGCATTGTGAGGTATTTCATTTTAAAACTAACTTTATTATAAAAAGTTGTATACATTATCGATTTTTCTTTACAAAAGGAGCAACAATAAGCAAAATAAAAAGTAACAACAAACAAATGAACAAAAAACGAGACATAGTAAATAGTTGATTAAATAAGAGGAGGTAATTAAATCATATCAAGTCTCTAACGAAACTCTCAAAGATGTAATATATACAGGCACCCACCGTCTGCTAAATGATAGAATATGCTGAAGAGAAGGTAGACGCCAGCGTAGCCACAGGAGTAGACAAAATGTAACAATCTCACAGGACTTGCCACGATAAATATATCCAGTAAGACATACAGAGAGTTAACACCATGGGTCATTACACTCAGAGCATAGTCCAGTTCTGCAAGGGAAAAAAAAAACAAATGAAGACATAACAACAACAATATGAAAAAAAAATTGCATGAACTTTATGGTAAATTTTTCTCGAATGAATCTTTTCGTGTCCTGTGGTGTTTAATGAAATGTAGCTAATGCGAAAATGCTTATTTTTCTTACCAAGGGGAGTAAACATTGAAAAAAAGACATTACATGATTTTTTGGTTTGTCCCCTTTACACATATCACTTGTGCCTCTTCTTTGTCCTTGAGGTCAGAATAATCTTTCAATCATTTGATTGCGCAGTGGCTGACTCCACTATTTATTCTGATCTCTAGATCTATAATTTATAAGAGCCATACCTTAAATGTTATCGTTTTTTCTCTGTGTTTGTTGTTATGGCTAAGTGTTGGTGTGCTTCCGGATTCAAATCGTTGCCTTCGATGCAATTTGGATCTTCCCGTTCAAGTATGAGAGTCGCTTAGAGAGGCTAAGCAAGGACCTTCGGTATGGAACTCTTGTTTTAAGGATCGTAGTGGCGACATGGTATAAGCTATGTTTCGCTAAGGCGGTGGGTGAGGAAGAATCTATAAGTCGAAGGGTCCAATCAGACTAAAGGCAGACATTTAGGTCATTTCCACTTCAAAGCCTACTTCTTTCCACTGTTAATATACCTTTTAAAGTCTTTCAATCTCTTGTTTGTCCTGCCTGTCTATCTCGATAAATCCGCCACTTTGCATCTGTTGTCTCTATCTCTGTATGTATACTACTCTGTCGCCATCACCCTTTCCCTTTTTTTTTATCTTCCTCCCTTTCTGTCTCTCCTGCTTATTACCAGTCTCAAGCTCTTTACTCGTCTTTTTTCTTACTTTTTTTACAACTACCTTCATCAGCTCCTAACCATAAGTCACCAGAATTTTCGACTCCCTCCCTTTCACTTCTCTGTGACTCTATCTTCATCAACCCTTCCACTTCGACTATCAACTCTCCCAAAACCTCTTCCAAATTAATTATTTCACTAGGATCAGCAAAATTACACAAAATGCGATATGGACTCACTTTTGAAGACTAGGCTCCAGTACAGAATGGTAACAATAATGGCAGCATCGAAGCCTATGATAGACAAAAACCACAAAATCTTGTGCTGCCAGCCAGCTTCCTCTGGAAAAAAAGAGAATAGGGTAGATTGTGCATGTGACATTTAAAGAGGGTAGATGGTGCATGTGACATTTAAAGAGGGTAGATGGTGCATGTGGCATTTAAAAAAAGATTACTCGAAGAATCTTCAGTCTTCAGCCCCTCAGCCTTTTTGGACAAGTTACATTGTAACTGAAGAATTTTTAAAAAATATAAGCAATTGAAAAAAAGGTTAGTTTAGCAACTTTCATAGAAAAAATTTGATGTTTGCAAAATCTCAACACTAATTCTTACAAATTTTTGTTATTATCCTATATTGTATTGTCAGAAACCATGCGAAAGTCTGAAATAAGAGCTTAACTGATATTGAACATGGCAAGTTCCAAAAAAATTTAGTTTTACCAATAGATAGTCATACATGACAGGGTCTATTTTTAACCATGAAATCCAAGCTATTGCCCAACAATTACGCCTATGGTCGTAAGCACAAACCGAAATAAATCTGCAGAAAACAGAATTTACGTTAATCAATGTTAACCGCGAGAAGTTGTATTCACAATTATTCGAGCAAAAATATCAGTGTTCATTGAAATAAAAAACGCTAAAAGAGTCTAAAACAAAGCGAAACTAACCATCTTTAAAGTGCTCCTTCTCTGTTTTTCCCTTGTAAGTAGAGTGGGCGACAACAGCAAGGTGAACGCCGCTTTGGAAGAAGAGAACCGCGTATGACCAGTTTGTAAGGTAGATGAACCATTTGAGGCCCTCGCCCTTGTAGTCTTCTTGATCTGTTAGATGGAGGTAAAGAAATGCCAATACAAACTTAGATTCCTTATGTTGACCTGTTTGTGATTGCGTCTGAGCCCCTTAGACGGAAAGAATATACAGTAAACAGATGAGAAATAAGGCAGAGGCAAAAGGAGCATGCAATACAGAGTAAGAGTCGAACCCGCACCATACGGTGGCACCTACCGTCTTGTCGGGCAATAGTTCGAACGAGCAGATCACTAATGTAACTATCTGCTGCTTCGAGAGGTTAATTTTAGGGGAGGGGGGGGGTATGAAAAAAATTAGCTGATAAGAAACGAATGAGGGAGATGGTACAAGAAAAAGAAGATAAAGGAGCTGGAGTCAGGAAAAAAAGTTGAGAGAGAAAGAAAAAAATAGAGAGAGTGAGAGAGATAGGGAGAGAGATATAGAGAGAGCGAGAATGGTTTCCTACTTCAACGGAAATTTTATAAAAAAAAACAAACAAGAGTGTAGAGAGATAGGAAAATAGAATTGTTAAGGTACAGACAAATTTATAGACATGTAAATGAAGAGTAAATAGAGAGAGATAGGTAGAGAAAGAGAGAGAGAGAGAGAGAGAGAGAGAGAGAGAGAGAGAAAGAAATACATACAGACAGACAGAGAAGAAAAAAGAATACGAGAGTCAGAGAGATGGGGCGCTTATGTGCTCCATGAAATAAAGATAAATACATTGATGCTAAAACAAATAAAAAATAACATGATTATCCGCGTTAACTTACCTATTTCATGATGAATGCTCCTGATGAGCCAACCAAAGTGCCACACAAACCAAAATGCTCGCCATGCAATAAAGAGCTTGTGGTTCCAACGCCACTGCAAAGAGAAAAAAAAATGTAGGCGTTAAAACACAAAGTGAGCTTGTGTATGATTAGAACTTTCAGTTTCGATTTAGGAAAAAAATGCTGCGATCACGTGTTTATCTTCTTACTAGAAACTAGCAAAACCAATAGGTATATTCGCCCAATCTTTCCCAATAGACCAAGGAAAACAAAAGTAATTTGGTTGATGTTAGAATGCTATGTATTTATTGGGAGCATCCATATTCCTGTTCATTTAAGAAACCTATAGTTGCTAATGTTGCGTTATGAAGAAAATTATGAAAAAAAAACGTAAAACAAATATCATCTTAAAACACGAGCACAAAATAATAGTATTAAAGGCGTGGATTCTTTGTTTGAATTGCTTAGACCTTGTTTGTGGATCAAGACCACCGACGAGCCTGCGGCTCATCAAGATGATTTTTCCTGTATTCCTGAATTCTTGTACATTATACAAGATTTAATTTCCATTATAAGCCGGGGCAAAAGTGTAAGATCAATTTTAAGAACTTGTAGTACTTATTTAACTATGCAAATATGTTAAAAGGTCATTAGAATTTCTAGCTTCATTTAGAAATACCTTGGAGCAAACTATAGGAGCAAACTATAGGATAAACTGACACATAAGACACTGCTAATACTTTTTAAAGATATTTGAAGTATGTTTTTTCTTATAAACAAGCCAATTTTTTGTGAATGCCTCTTTCTTTTTGTCTCCTGTAATTGTTATTTTTGTTTCATTTGCAGTAAAGGCGGCGTGCAAGTTTCAATGAGAGGGGGCGCGAGGGAGGGGGGAGAGAGAAAGAGAAAGAGAGAGAGCGAGAGAGATAGAGATAGAGAGAGAGAGAGAGAGAGAGAGAGAGAGAGAGACAGACAGACAGACAGAGAGAGAGGCAGACAGACAGGATAGACAGACAGACAGAGACAGAGAGAAGCAGACTGAGACAGACAGACAGAGACAAAGACGACAGAGAGGAGAGATAGAAAAAGACACACAAAACACAGAGAAATGTGCATACTAAGCTTATAAAACCGCGGTGATATATTCCTGTGCATCAGCCACCAAAAATGTTCATTTTTTCTGACGCGAAGTACTTGTCGAAGGCTCTGCATTTTAATGACTTTGGCTAGATCTAGTTTAATGTAGAGATTTTGTAGCTGGACGTATAGCTTTAGGAAAAAATGTAGCAGCGCTGTCATTTGCCTGGAAAAGTAGCCTTCTACAATGCCTCGAATCTTCGTGCGAAAATTGGAGACCGGGCTTTTTTTTTTACCGTTTTGGAAAGATGTAAAAACTTTTTGACGCAATAGCTGTTGTGTACCTAGACTTCTGAAACCCCCTTGACAGTGTGGGCCTAGATAGCTCACTTGGTAGTGGCTTCGCTCCGTGGCCAAGAAGTCGCGGGTTCGAGCCTCAGCCGAGCACAGTCCGGGCCCCTACTGGTTGGGTCGGTGTTAGTATAGTGTGACCGGCTGAGGCTAAGTCATGGTATCCCCAATAGTCTCTGGGTGGCAGCCCATACATTGTCATTGGGACCCAAGCCCTGAGACCCTGATTGAGTGCACCTTTGAAGTGGAATTGGGCTTGTAAAAATATCCTTCAATCAATCAACCTTGACAGTGTGCTACGTGAGCTTTTACTGTTGAAATTGAGATGCTACAGCATCCATAGAGAACACCCTCAGACGGATCTGTGATTTTCTTAGAAATAGACAAGTCGTCGCCAATTAAAAACCAATGCTTTAATGCTAGACAATATGCAACGCACGGCCACTAAACTGCTCCCATACACGACAAACTTCCATTATGGTGATAGACTAAAAGCTTTAAATCTCCAAGTATTATGTGCAGGCAACTTAGCGGCGATTTAATAAAGGCCTATAAGCCCCACAAAAGGACTAGATCTATACAAAGTTCATGTGGAAGAACATCTCCCGCTTAGATGTGAAACTAGAACAAGAGGTCATTGTTCAAAAAAACACGGAACAAGCCCACAGCTTTGATATTAGAAAGAGCGTGTTTAGCTTGAGGGTCTTAAACACATGGAATAATGTGCGACACAACACGCTCAATGCATCAAGCTGAAATGTCTTCTAAGACAGCATTGATAAACTCCCCAGCAACTACAAAAAATACACTTATCAACACCGTCTTCCCACTGCAGCCAATGCTTCAATCCTCGCAGTGTCCGCGATTGAAAAGCCCAAGATCTTCGACGGGCCTAGGGCACTCACCGATGGGTAATCTTGTATTCTTGTAATCTTACATAAAACACACAACTAGATCTACATTTATTTTTCATGATGAAAGAGAACATCATGCCTTTCGTGTAATTATGTTGGCATTCAGTGCAATAAACAGTTTCAATGATGCAATTGTAGAAAGCTGTAGCTTACCTGGGATTTCACAAAATGATGTGGGAATGGATAGCCTAGACCTAGAGCTCGACACTGAAATTCCTCCCGAATCGCCATCCCAGCTAACTGTGGACTTCTTGCTCCGCTCAAAGTAAACTTTGCACGGCACGTCGGAATCTCACTCTCCTAGGTCTCGCTTGAATGGAAAGAATGTGGTTGTCTATTTTTCTTCAGGTAGGTCCGTTGTCCGAACAGGTGTCGGATATCCACTCTCTGAGGATGCGGGCCTAGATAAGCAAAGGTACAACAACATAAAAAAAAAATTAACACAAACGAGTTTATAAGAACGGTGAGATTTTTAGCCTAAAGAATTACTACAATTATCTATAAGTATTTAAATTCTAAGTGTGACAAAATGTAACTGCTGAACTAACAATTACTCCCTTCCCTACCAAAAAAGAAACAACCCAAAACAGAAGCCAGCTCATTCTACGTGAACATGACATACATTGTAGTTACCTTAGTCCATTGGTATCAAAGTTACTCTAATTTTTATAGAGGTTGAAGGTTTTATCTTTTGATTGTATATTTTAACCAAAGGCAGACTTAACTTTTGCAATTTAGTTTGCGTTTCTGTGATAATAATCAGTTCTCTGGTCCTCATGAGATTAAGATTTAATGACTAAAAACATGCAAAATTGTAGGAGAACAACGCAGGATTTTGGAGACTTTATAGCACTGTCGATTTGAAAAATGTCAAAGGTTAGCTGGGTGTTATCAGCATACAATCATCATAATAATTAAGTTCTTGTTACAAACTCACTATATTTTGACACGGACTGAGAGAACATAGCAAAAACAGAACATATCAGAGCAATGACAATTGTAAAGCGCTACAAGTTTATCTTTGGCGAAGTGCAAATAATGAAATAAAATTTAAAAAAAAGAAACAAACCAATGCTTTTAATTGCATGCCATCTTTGGCCTCTGTACCAAACTACTTTGCCTCTTCAATTTAAAAAAAAATCGGCAATGTTGTCTAAGATATTGCAGTGTTTCTCAAAACAAGCTTTATTTACGACTTATTACATACGACTTTCAAGACACCCTCAAGCAAAAAACATAACTGTAGACATTGGACGTCACTCATTGGAAACTTGACTCGCTTTACTTCAATTTCAAAACACAGTTTATAGTGTGTAACTGCGCACACTCTGAATACATCAAGTTTGCTGTCGCCCAGTTTAAAAAAACGCTTTTTGTTTCCAACGCAGAATGTGTTTTTTTTTCTTTTCTACCTCTTCTCTCCCCCTCTCTCTCTCCTTTTCTCTCTCTCTCTCTCTCTCTCTCTCTCTCTCTCTCTCTCTCTCTTTTTCTCATTATCTCTTTTAAAAGAAATATTCCTTTCGTCAGCTTAAAATACAAAATTTCTATTATTACTGCGACATCTATGATCACTGCTTCATCTCCCTATGCATCATCCACTACTACTACTACTACTACTACTACTACTACTATCACTACTACT
>BMAT01007387.1:18223-43417 GCA_019649035.1 Elysia marginata
GTACCATAGATTTTTCACTTAAAACGCCAAAAGATAGCTATTGTATTTGTTGTTGTTGTTGTTGTTATTGCTACAGCAAAGCCAACTGACACGATCGAGATAGCTCTAAATGAAACCAGTGTGGGTTCATTCAAATAAGTGAAGAAGACCAATATGCTTGAATAGCTGCAATCAGTCGCATATGACATTCCCTTTTCTCTTCCACTACAAACAAAATGACTCATGTAGGCATTAAGCTTTTAGTTTTAGAAAGAAAAAATATGTATGAAACATTAAAAGCACTTAATACAGAGCCAATATGCCACAAACATATTTATCAATATTATAGAGAATTTAGGCTTTCAAAACAGTGATCAAACAAAAGATATTGCTATGGCTGATGAAGTGTTCGACTAACAAAAGTAAGATAATTTATTGAAGCAAAGCTAAGTAGTTTGAGGGAAACAAAACAATGAAAACTAGAAGAAAAGATGCGATTAAGCCTCGTATGCCTTTCAGCCAAGAATGGCTACTCTAATTCTCTCTTGAGACCGCATTCCCGGTACATGTGGTTTCAAACCAGGGGAAGTAATTTCACAATACTGTTAGACACTTATGGGGATCAGTTAACTCCCCTTTTTATAAATCAAATTCTCATAATTTTAAATTTTAGGTCATTCCCGAGCAATTTGAATTATGAAGTTTTGAGTGTAGTTTAAGACAGACATGAAAGATGGCCAGGACTTGAAGGGCTGAGAAGAGCAGGACAGAAGGACTCTAAACAGACAAGTTCTTAAGTTCAACACATCTAGCTTACCGATGGCAGAACCACTCTCCTTATCTTCCTCTGCAAGCTCAATCACTTCCAGACCGTCCTCTGCCTGTACAATTAAGGCAAAACAAAACAGTCTTTATGTTTTACAGGAATTCACACAGAACCACCATGAAAGCATTTACTTTTTAAAAGAGGCTATAGCTTGCCATAAGAATACAGGTTACAGTAGAACAATTTGATTTTACCAAGATCTAGAATTTAGGATGAACTTATTCGCTTCAGCTGAGTTTCATTGGAGAGTGTAAGAATGTAACTTAAAGTTTTCAAACATTTTCTTCACTACAGCTTTGGGTACATATCTTGGGATAGTAAAATAAAAATGACAATATCAATAATAACGATAGAACATTAAAAGTACAAAAAATAATTATAATACCGTCACGTCCAAATGATTTGAACCTGTATAATTTGAATATTTATTTAATTTGAGCTATAACCATATTACCAATCTTATGCTTGCTCAATTTAATGTACTGATAATAAAAATTTCAGATAATTCAGTATTAAATCTTGTTTCTCAGGGATTTTTAAATACCCACTCATTGTGAGGCCATCTCTCTCTTCTTATGAAACAAACAGTACAACATACAGCTTCTTCAGCATAAGTTCTGATAGAATGACTACATCTAGGCAGTTTAGTGAAAAATTCAAAATCACCACAGAGAGTTAAGACTTATACCATATTAAAGCTCTTGGGACACTGATTACAGACCTCTTCAAATTATGTTGATATCTTTATCTGATTACAGATCTCTTTAAATTATGTTGATATCTTTATCTGATTACAGATCTCTTTAAATTATGTTGATATCTTTATTAGTTCAAAAGTTATGATAATTTTTCTCTACAAATTTGACCACTACTTCGGGTCAAATTTAGCATAGGATTTTTGTGCCTGTTTTCGACACAATTTTCAGAAAAAATCTTGTAACTTAACAATCACTGCACACATTTTAAAGATTCTTAGATCAAATTGTAGAGAATTCTTAACAGGAAAAGACAAACACATTCAGAAAGCTTGACATCTTAAATGAAAAGTATGTATGGGTATAGTGAGGGGAAAACTTGCATAAATCCGAAGTGCATTAAATCCGCAGAGAACATACCATAACTTTTTAACCAAAAGTCCAATATGCTTATTCTTAAGTGCTATACATCAAATTGTTGGGAATTTTATATAGAATAAAATAAACACACCCAGAAAACTTAACATCATAAAAGAAGATTTACATGGGTCATACCTGGAGAAAATTTGCATAAAAATCCTAATTTCAAAGTGCTTTATATCTGCGCATAACATATCATAACTTAAAAACCAATACCTCAATTTTCAAGTCAATTACATAAAAATGTAGGTAATTTTGTAAATAAAGGATACAAATACCCTCAGAAAGCATTTATTATTAAAATCTTTTATTATCAAGTCTTAGGAAATCTGCATTTAGTTGGTTCAAAGATTTCTCTTTTTTTTTTGTTCTTAAACTTTTGATGTTTTTCTATGAAGAGTTTGTGTTTTGGTTTTGCTTTTCTTCTCACATCTTTGCTGAAGAATTTGATTTTTTGATGTATATTTAATGCCCTTAATTTTTCAAAGCAACGTTTGTTGTCTTTGAAGAGGACTTGTGACAATCTTGTCTCTTTGATATTACAATCTATCTGTAACAAATAAGTCTCTAGACTATTTCACTTTTCAATGCTAAACCTCATTAGACATCGTTGATAATGACAATAGCTTTGAAAACGCTTTTTCTAGATTGTTTTGTGGTCTATCACTATTCCGCGTTTGCAACATTTGCCAAAATTCTTAACGATTCTTATTAAGTTTGTAATTGAATACTATAGCCTAATAAGTAATTATAGAACGTAGAGGTGCTACTAGATTTAGATATCTAATCTGGTCTAATCTAGATTTAGCTCTAGATCTAAATGTCCTCAAACGTACTTGTGGAAAAAATATAAAAAATTTAATGGTAAAACTCGTAAAACAAGTAAATCTAGAGATCTAGACAGTTACTGTAGCCATGGGCTTAGATCTAGAATTTCTAAAACTAGATTCTACATCAATCCGAAACAGACCCAGATGCAAGGATGATCATGTTGCAAGTTCTAGTTTTTCTTCTTATGCTCCAGGAATAAAAGTTTTTAGACGCAATAATACAATCTGCAATAATTCCAACAATGGCCAGGTCTTCATTATCAATTCACATTTCGGTCTAGAAATCTCGATTATTTCAATCATTAGCCATCTAGAACAGACAGGATCTGCGAAGCATGACGTCATTGGCTTTGCTAGTCCAAGCCGGGCGATTTTCGGTATTAAATCTATTATGTTCCTTTACGGAGATAACAACAACCCAATCGTGGTAACTTCAATTTTGATGAAATTTGGTCAGTTACAGGTTGAAATGACGATCTAAAGAAGAGCCAGTTTTTAAAAACGTAAGGCCAGTAGTTATTATCATAAGTGTTTAAAATTCCGGTTTTTTCAATGTAAATTGTCTCATGATTCAGTGGACCGATTCGAATACCATTATAAAGCTCCGTTTTTCTTCTTCAAAAAGTGGTATCGCATGCAGCAGTTATTGTAAGTTTTCTGTACATAGCCCAAGGTTATTCAATAGAACCGACAAACGAAGCATCACAGCCAGGCACAAAAATGATAGGCGCTTTTGACTGCTGGCGATCGCGTTCACTTAACTGCCTACTAAATCTGTTTACTACAGGGATGCAAGCAGCTCATGAGAAAAAAGCAGGAAATTTTTTATGGAAGTTTCCGAGCGCGCGCTATTCTGATTACTAAAGCCAGCCTTTCAGTGTCTAGCAAAAACGATTTTGCCACCAGTTTGGTAAGAAACTCTCCTTTAACACAGCAAACATCATGCAACACCATCCTAGTCCGAAATTTTTCCTGCTATAACTAGAATAAAAGCCTCCATTGATGTCTTTCTCCTTCATTTGTTCTTTGAAATAGAACTAGACTTGGAATGGCCACCATGATGATAATCTAGATTGTTAGCAAATGTTACTAGATCTAGATTTTCTAACGTAAGTAAGTAAGGCTGAGTCAGTTAATGACTAGCTACACTGTTTCTCCACGTTTAATCTAGATCTATAGAGAGATAGAATAGATCCTCAGAATCTAGATTTGAAGAGAAAGACTACTAGATCTAAGAGTTGAAGCCTCTAGCCTGGCACTTGCTTGAAAATTAAACAGATCTAGAACAACGAGGTGCAGCAATCACTGAACAAGATTGCTCTTGGCTAAAAAAGACGAAGTGCACAAGATTGCTAGGGGCTAGATCTAGATGTAATGCAAGAAAGGATTATAAAGGACTCTCTATGTTTTGAACAGTCATAGAACCACATGTTCGTATTATCGCAAGATCACTTTATTTATGACTAGGCCTAGAACTACACGGAGTATACAAAAGATAAACAAGAAAAATTATCGGTAGCATACTTTCACTTTTGCTTTTACGCCCATTGGCCATTTGTATGGACAGTTTTGAACTCATCACGAAAAAGAAATCGGGCGATTAGGTTCCATATAAAATATAAACGGAAATCGACTAACGGATAAACAAAAAGAAATAATCGGTATCGCCATAGAATCGGACAAGGGTTAAATGTAAATCGCTTCCGATTTTCCGGTCGTCTTTTCTCGGTTTAAGTTCTTATTTTAATAAGATTATAATTTTTCCGACTTTTTTGTTGCTGATAGTCTGGTTGAAGAAGGAATACGAAAATTGGAAAAATCGGGGTATACGAAAAAATCGGAATTCCGATTAAAATCGGAAAACTTGCATCCCTGTTACTAGTGCAAATGAGTCACATGTTACAAATTTCTCATAAAAAGATGCTCATGTTTTGAATAATGCTTTTATCTAAGCTTCAAATCATTTAAAATTGCATTAATCCATGACAACTATGTGTGAAGATTTTTTAACTGCTTTTGATTGAAACTATAAAGTGGAGAAAAAGAGTTCAAACCTCTGACATCCAACTGATTTTCCCTAATTGCAAGACATACAAATCTTGTCTAGAGGGCTTACCTCTGGTGAAGGCATCTCATCAAGACGACACAGCAAGTCTGCTACCCCATGGTAAGAGTAGCAACTGTGGACTAGCTTGCGTAGGATAAGAAGTCTCTCTTCCTGCAACAAAAAGAAAGGCATTTGATCATGGTGAAAGTAAATACAAAAAAATATCATGTAGGCCTACGGTTTATTGTTTCTTTACATGACAGAAAGGAAAAGTCTTCCCAGGCATGCCTTTCAGAAGAGCCGTCACAACACTATCCTGCCATGAAAAAAAAAGAGAAAAAAAAGTTCTTAAAAACTTCCAAGTACAATTAAATCTGCTTAAAACCATCTCCAATAGACATAAGCATTAACAAAACCTACGGTGAAAAATCAAATTAGATGCAAGTCTTTACTATAAAATGGTTGTCTCCACTGGACACAAACACACACACAAAATCAAATTGATTAAAAATCGACTAAAGCAGAGTTCCCTAGGTATATAGGCCCTAAACATGCAAAACTTAACGCTTTATTGAAATCTGCATCTAGTATACTTCCTTGACCAAACGCAATAACTTCTTCTGAGATCACAAAAAAAAAAAATTGTTGAAAATTTATAAGCAACATCACAGAGTCAGTACACTTGAAGTTCCATGAGTTATTACACAAGAACAGGGACAGGAATGGCTGGAGAGCTACAAGGCAGAAAGCGGTGCTCCTACTGTCATGGTTGGGGATGGGGACAGGTAGGATTCTATATTTGAAGACAATCTAGTAATGATGCAAAATTGTGGTATATTAGCCCACCTTCTCAAGATGATCATGCATGTAGCATTTAGGATTTCTCCACTGCACATCTGGAGGCCACCAGGCCGGCTTGTCTGTCTCATTCTCAAACCGTGGCTCCTGAGGCATCTTGTCTTTTGATGTCATCGACACAAGCACTGGGATTAGAGTCACCAGGTACGACTGAAATGCAGGCAACACAATGATAATCAAATGAGAAACAAGTGTCATGATCACATGCGGTGACCAGAAAATAAGGAAAAAAAAACAAGTTGTAATAAGGGGTGAAAATAAGTTTACATTATGAATCTAAGAAACAATTCAGCCTTTATCTTAAAATTTTTTTTAGAAGATTCTGCACACTGTTCACCTGCCTAAATGTGAAATTCATGAGGAGGAAACCATGCTTTTGATCACTGCAAACACTCTTATACCTTTACGTAGCAAATAATGTTTTAATAGCTCCACAAAAATTTATGTTATCAGGATTAGACTATAAAGTCCAGTTGGAAGATTTTTAAACTCATGAAAACAAAATTTAAGTTATCCGAAAAATTGAATCATCAGTGCATAATACTGTATATCACAAAAAAATAATTAAATTTTCAATTCTAAATATATATAGTTGAACCTGCCCATGGTGACCATTGAAGATCAATATTTATGGTGGTCCTGATGGAAACGGGTGGCGATGGGCATCATGCTTGTAAGCCTTTAAAGTACAGTTCTTTTCATTTCGGTTTTTTTTTTTTATGCAGTTATTAAATAAATAATTTAATACAAAATAATAGGTTCATGGCCAATGATAGCTAATTGGTTCTTCTCAGGAGAAGTGGTTGCGTTGGAGAGGTTTTTTGTGAAAAGATTGAAAAAAATACTGTGAATTAAAAAAGCTGCCCATGGTCAGGTTGGTAAGGTGGTTGCAAAGAAAGATACCAAAGTATAGAAAAAAGGCAAAGGTGTCGTTCAAAAGCCGTCATCAATACAGGTGGTCGGCTAGGCAGGTTCAACTGTAGTCCGAAACAAGTAAATATTTGAATGATATAGATTCAAACTATCAAGACCCAACAACATAGCTGGCACTAAACTTGACAAAAATAAACTTGATCGAGATTTGAAACAACATGTAAAAGAAAAGAAAAATTTAATAAGGATGGCAATCGTTTTTTTTTTTTTTTTTTTTAAAAGCAGCTGGTGTTAAAATTGATTACCTACACAAAAATCCAATTTCAAAAGCTTTTTGTCACAGCTACTTAGCAAATTTACATAAATGAATTACTTCCACAAAGAGGACAAACTGCTGAGCATCTAAAAATAACAAGAGTCTCAAATATCTAACAGAGAAAAGGTTTCTTAAAAATCTAAACAAAATAATGCTATATATTCAGTTTTAAAATTAAGTGTTTTAACCAGCCACTCACGACACTTGTGTTATCCAGAGTGATTGGTGGGAGATCCTTTCCCCGCTCCATACCAGCTGACAGCTGATAAGGAAATTAGGTCAAGGTCAAAAGCTTGCTATGCCAACTCCATTACTCTTAGCAGAGAGGAACTGTGGACAAAACAACGATGATACAATACAAGATCTCTTGATAAAGTGCTGTTTTGGGTCTTTAAATAAAAATGGGGGAGGACGTTCAGTAAAAAGACTGATTTGCGGTCACACTTATGATGTCAAACTCTTGATATAATCTAAGGCATACATCTTTTCTAGACATAATAAAACAGTCATATTCTTACTCCGTTTAAAAAAAAAAAAATTGGGTTTCCCAAAACAGTCTTTTCCGCATTTTTCCTAAACTCCTTTTGCTTTCAAATGTTCACCAATGGTTCTGACCTAAATCTATGTCCCAACTTGAGAATTACGCAAGCTATTCTGCATTCCTCCTGGCAGATTGTGCAACCTTTTCTGAGGCCTGATAACAAAAAAATGATTATGCAGCTTAAATAAAACGCTCTTTGATACACAATTCCACACCAATAGGTAGATTTAGGTCAAAGCCAGTCTTCCTCTCATGGTTGCCAACAAATAATTGTAGCCAAATTCGCAAAAACAAATTAGTTTTGGAGTTACGATCCTTTTTTATTTTTTTTTTGTCAACGGACGTTAAATACAAATTATTACAAATTAAAAAAGTCATACAGCATAATTTTCTTTCCAATTCTTTAAATTAAATTCTGCTCACAAAAGTTTTCCTACAACTACAAGGATCTTTGCTAGCATCTTACAAAATTTAAGGTGATTTCTCTAAAAACGAATTAGCATTTAGGTTTAAAAAAGATGCCTAAAGTAATAGGTTTCAGAAATGACTGAATCCCCCCTCCTCCCAATTACATGTTGAGGTAAGGTAATGTGTCATTCTGAAGACATGAACTACAAATCTCATCATTTTGAGGCTAAATTATGTGCAAACTATCAGTAGGAATTTTAAGGAAACTATCATAACCATTTAATTTTGTGCAACCTGTCACCTAACTAGTATTTACCAAGACCCTCTCCTATGTTGACTTTCATTTGAGGAATTAACCAGCGGCAAGACACTTATGTGGCTGGCTTTGAACCCCCTAGGTCAATTCCGCTCCAAGTCAGTACTGACTTTCAGGTAGACTTGCTTTTAAGTTTAACTCACATTTTGCACTCCCTTGTCATACCAGAAACGAGATAGCTGGGAACATCAATCAAAAATAAAGGGAAATTTTTTTCCATGCCACCCCCCCCCTACCCAAATAATGTATTATGATTATAGACCAACTACTGATTTACAATCAATACCACTAGCCTGAGGGTCAACGAAGAAGGGAAACTGATATAGTGGGCAGAGAGGGGACAAATTTTGCATGTCTAGAACAAAGAATCTGGTTAGGATGGTGTTTGGTAGGTCATGTTTTTCAAGATTTTGACAGCTTCTAAGTAATTAACATTGCATAATAATTAATATCACCCAGAAGACCCTAGATGCGTGTATAGGTGGAGAGGGTTTGATTAGAGGAAGTCTCAACCCTTGTCCTTGATTGTTTGAACTATGACATGTTACTGTTACTTAGCCACCTGTCATAGTTGTAACCAGGTCCAGCCTCATGTCAACCAGACCAGGGTTATAAAAGTTTTCCCACCAATTCATCCAGGGTGAAATGATACAATTTTCCCTTGGAAGCTAGCATGCTTTGATTTTGAAGAGAAAAAGGAATGGGGTGGAGGGTTGAAGGGGCATCATTTGACTTTGAGCGTGTTTAATCACCTGATTTCGTTTGGATATAATACTGTTGGTAGACTGTCACATTTCAAAGGGCTTTGTGTATATATTCTGATTGACCTGCAAACATTGAACAAGGCAGATCGCCGACCCAAAAACGCGATCAATGAAGATGATGACCACTTAGCAAGAATTTAATCAATTTCTCTAAAAATAAGACAAATATTAAAGAATTCAGAGCAATACAGTTAACCTCAGAAAACCACCCTTCAGCCACACCCAACTTTTCACATCCAGTTACCTGTGCCAGCCTAGCAGTCAGGCCTCACAGTCCATTTGCTATGATTGTACCCACAGATTAGGGGTGATATATAATCTCATACACCTGAAAAAGAGCCTCTAATTTCTTTAAAAAAAAAAGATGTCTAAACCTTTTTGACAAAAATGCGCTTTAGAAGACTGTGAGTAAGGGTAAATATTAAGCAAAAATTCAAACAGTTCTTCAAATATTTCTGGCACATCTGGGAGCCTTTGAACTTGAAACAAGAAGTTTTTTTTAAATGTTGGAATTTTTAAATATTGTCATAGCTCCATCTCTTACTTTGAAAATACAATAATGAGATTTGACCGAAAAAAAAAACTACTAATTTTAAAAACCAAAGTGATCAAACGGACTCTATTGCCTAGGTAGAGAAGTTCTAAAAGTAAAACCTAACTGTACAGCCCTAGATCTAATCTCAATCTCAAACTACATCATTTAATAAAGCTTCATGCCAAAACACATCATACATTATAACTTATAATTTTTGTATACATATGCCCTATAACGCTAAGAAAAAGAGCAAGTTAAGCTATTTATATTATGTATTATTTATGATACATTTTGTCACTCAACCATTCATGTAGGATGTTACTGAAATATTGAGTTCATGGTGGTTTCCTCTGCTAATAAGGTACTCAGGTTTAAAAACAAACAAAACTCTTTTGATGCATCTTTATCTCACTTTGAAAATCAAAACAGTATGACTGATTATAATGTGTCTAGGAGAAGTTGTAAACAAATTGCAATGTTTACATGCTGAAGGTGAAAAAATAAGAAAGCATGTGGCATTTAGGTGGTGTTGTTAAAATAAATAGTAGGTACTACAACTAACTGTTAATAATTAATCAGTACCATAAATTTATTCTGTCATGTGTCAAATCTTTTCTTCCAAGCATTTTGTGTAAATTTACTAAACTGATTTAGATTCATTATAAATTTTAGTATGGGTTATTCAAAGTGATTGCCGAAATTCTGTCACAATTTAAAAGGTAACCATTTATTTATAATTTTAGTTAGGAATGGGCTACATCTTAGCTTGGTTTTAACTTCAAAACGATTTTCTTCTAGATAGACTTAAGTAATACCTATATCTAGGCTAGTATAGTATTAGAGGGTGTAATTTTTCCCCCATCCATTGTTATATTTCTATATAGAGATCTAGTCCTACACCTTTGTTATGTATTAATATGGTGAAATCTAGATTTGGTTCTCTTTATCTAGCAAGCAGTGTAATGACTATTCCAGCCTAGATTTTATTTGTAAATAAGACCTAGATCTAGATGAATTCGTACTAAGTAGGCTATAAACTAAACTATAGATCTATATCTTTTTTTGAACTAGATCTAGATTTTAGATTTAGAATATTACTTTAGATCTCTTGATCTACTTGAAATTTAACTAGATATCTAGTTTTCAATGTGTCTGTACACCAAATGCCATATGAGAACACAAAATTGTCGAAAAGATGATTCATTTCACCATCCAAACAGTCACTTCCTGTTTGTTTTAACAGAACGTCTTTTTAATACGACGTATTTATTTGGTTCCTCCCAATCACGAGATATCCGGGTTGTATTCTAGGTCTCAAGATCTAGATCTAGCTCTAGATTTGGAACTGTAGAAGTGATAACTTTTACAGAGCCTTTGTACTATATTTGCGTGATAAAGGTGGCATATATATTGGATATTTAATGAATAGAGTCTAGTTCATTATAACAGGCTGATCAGTAGACTTGGTTTTTTAGTTAGAAGCTTGAAGTGAAGGCGCCATTGAAATGTAATTTTTGGCCGTGGCTCAAATGAAACCCTAATCTCTTTGTTACTCACCATGTCAGTTTTTAATCCAATTTGTAGACTTCACATTATAAACCGAAGCTGCACAATCCAGCATCTAACACTTTATAAAGCCAAGGATATTAACATTGGAACAAACAGAATGAACACCAGACTTTACGAACGTGAAAGAGCAAGGAGCGACAATACACTAATTTCTTTCAACGCTAGCAATACCTAGTAGGTGTTGTTTCCCCTTGACCTAGTTACTTCCGGTACTTAGATATTCATGACGTCAGCCGCGTAGGCTTTGGGTTGGGGCCTGGCAGCCTGGCTTTGGGCGTAGATGTTCGATAAGGAGTGGCTCAAAGATATATGAAACGATGTGATAATTATTATTCTGATGCAAATTAAATTTTTTGTTTGTCCATTCCCTCACACTCATAAAGACATGAGTGTGGTGTAGGCCTAAGCCGCAAAAACCCGGACCAAACCACCGCATGTCCTGTCTGAAACGAACGATGTAGGGTGATATGAACGAATGGAATACCCCGGTAGTTATTATTGTTATGAAGTCTTGTTTCAATGTTTGCATGGCTTGGTCCAACGGCGATCAATTGAGTTTGGGGGGTCTCTCTTTTTAATAATACACGTACAGTACTTGATTTTTAAGCATGGGCGACATCAGGTACCAGTGGGCCTACTAGCATTTTCTCTACTGCGACTCCTGTTCAATCTACTTGCATTTTAGCAGAGTACCCGGTATTGAGCTTTATCCTCAAGCTATCCCAGAGCCCATGGCATTGAGGTCTACTGGATTGTATGATATCACAGGACTCAGAGGGTCGAAGCCAATTTAACGGTATGATATCCCAGAGCCCAGGGCATTGAGGCCAGTTGGCTGGAAAAATATCAGGCTCTAAGGCAATGAGACCTAATACTTGTTGGGTTTGCAATGGCACTTCACAGTACAGCGTGTTTATTGTTTCTTACAGCGATCGCTTGACATTTCCTTTGAAAATTTGCACTCAATATTACAACGACCAAACTTAAACGCTTCATGCCCCATTCGCTACACTCCATCTCCTTTATTTCTGGTCCTTTCTAATCTTCTTCCAACGCCACCCTGTCTACTTTTTCGACCTTGCACTACCTGATCTTGAATTCACCCCGTAGACAGCTGAAATACAAAGGGATGGACACAGTCCTTCGTATAGTCCATATTGAGCCATAGTATTGCTATGTTTCCTCGGTCAAATTTCTCATATAGGCCCATTATTTGTGTGATATGTCTCAAGGAGCACCGATTGAGTTAGGTCTTTCAAGCTGGTACACATGCCCTTGGAAAATACATGATACATTTAAATACTTTTTAGAGAGTGACCAACATCTCCAGACCACGCGCACCAGTTCACGTAGGTCTGCTTTTTATGGTTCAATGATTCTTGGCTGAGAGGACATCTTCCAAAGAGCCTCATTTCATGCTGGCTCTGTATGAGAAAGCCACAAATGGTGTAAATATTGGCTGCCACTTTCAAGCTTCCAATGACTACAGATGATAACTACTGGAGACAGCCTCTGCACAATCCAACGGCTCAAAGGTTTTTGAGGTAATTAGCAGTGAATAGAAGGAAGCTTTTCCATTGACAAAGTATTGAGTCCTTGCGCGCCGACGACGAACACGTATGACGTTATAACACCTGTAGGTAGCGTGGGTTTACAGCAGACGATTGACTGACGGGCCCCGTTAGCTCATCAGCCACCTTGGATTTCCTCCGCTATGGGTTTCCTCCTCCTGAGTGGGCCCGTAGCCACAGACCTCAACCTTTAAATATTTATAGGTTGAGGTCTGTGCCCGTAGCGCATATATTGCCAACATTACATGCCACGTGACTGCTTATGATCACGAGATAAGCTGTCACGGTCGATTGACTATAACATGGGTAGGTCTGTCACGTGCAAGTCATTTGTGACGATGTTAGAACATCGACCCAAGCTGGTGGAGGCGATATCTCAAGCTTTACAAAGGCGAGAGTGAAGAGAGTGGAATGTCTAGTATTTATAACAATATACCTAAAAGGAAAATGTAGGCATATGCAACATTATCAGGAAGGGGGGAAAAGCGAAGCAAGACCCTAGGTCACGTGAGTGCTATTATAAGAGAAAACACCTAATTTGCACGATATATCCCTATTTAGTCTGAATAACCTATGATCTCTCTGAGATATCAAAGATGCCTGCTTCCATACGCCTACTGTTTGGTTTAATCACTTCCGACCACAAAGGTCGCCTTATTAAGGGCTGTAACTCAGTAATTTTTTTGCCTACATTTTTTGTTTCCCTTGCTCTGTTTGTACGTTCCACTTCATGGGCACGGGTGGGGTGGGGGATTGCTGCAAAAGCTGTCGCCTCGAATATGCCCCCGATTACTCCAAATTAGTGAACAGAGTTAGCTCTGATGCTACCATACTCACTAAACGCACGTTTTAAAATTGACCCCTTGTTGCAGTGATCATTTCTGCAGTAATTTTTTCGCCCTCATACCATCGATTCTACATTTCAATTTCACTGTGGTGCTTTTTATTTTTGTTGTTTTCCTCCTTACGTCACAATTAAAAGAAATAAAAGAAGTAAAATAGGACCTTTTTATAACCAATTAATCTAACTGATAGTTAAATGCCCTTGCTTATTTTATTCTTAACTCCTATAAGATTTTTTTAAAAATCTGGAATTTATGGTCTCTGAAGATCGTGAACAGAAACGGTACTGGCATCTCCTTCATGTATCTGTTTAGTACTACCCGGCACACAGCAAGGAAAATCAGGGCGAGATATTGGTACTCAATAGTAACTTATGCATCACATTTTTGTAAAGCTTGTGCTGTCATGATGTATTTTTTCTGTACACTATAACCCCCCTTGTAAGAAAACAGGGAAACCTTATGGATAGTATTAGTACTAATAGTAGGATACAAATTACAAGAGCTATACTTGTCGGCGTATGGTAGGCCCACTCGTACAGAAGACGTAAGAGCAGGTTATTCGAATTACTGCACACCTACGTTACATGAATCTGACTCTGTCTGCATCAGGATTATTCAGCCTTATCAGTACCTTTAAAATCTTAAGTCAGCTCTGCTTAAGTCGATTTCCAGTTAATTTGATTCTTTGTGTGTGTGTGTGAGAGAGAGATGGTGTATGTGTATGTGTATCCTGAAGACAGTTATATATATATAGTATTAAGACTTCAGCGTTACTCGATTCCGCACGTCATAAGTTGGTGTAATTGGTTTTGTCCGCTTGAGTTGACTGTAGCTTGCTTTACTCGACCTCCAGAACATCAATTATTTATCATCTAGATTCTTTCTCCTCCTGATTCATCGCCTATATATCTTCATTTCCCCTGTCTCATCTCTCTATCTTCGAACCGTAAATTTCAGCTTGGAACTAATTGCAATGTAGACCTGTTCATTGACAGCAACAGTGAAAGCAGTCTGGTCCTGGCTTAATTCTTGTCAGAGGAAGACCATGCCATTTCATATGTAAGTTTTGTAACCTCTAAAAGTTTCATTGCGTAGTAAAAAGAATACCCGAACTTCAAAACTCTGAGCGCTGCAATATAAGTTATAATTAATCGTACATAATGGCCTGTATTTAATACTGAACTTCTAAGTTGTCGTTCTTTGTTGTATTTTTAATGTGCTGTGCTGTTACTGTTAGCCCAGTTTTTCTGGATTTTTTTTTTTGTTTTTTTTTTTTGTGTTAGCCCAGTTTTTCTGGATTTTTGTTGTTGTTTTTTTTTTGTTTTGGCATGGCCTTTCTTATAATCTTAATGACGTTGACTGAACTGAGTACACATTCATTATTTTGTGTACAAAGAAAAAAAAAAGATCAACCGTCACCATTACAAGTTGCGTAGCACACTTTCATATAGAGCCTAATCCAAAAAATGCCCTAAGCGCTTAACATGGGTTTCCAGAAAGTCCATTACCGACCAAATGTTATTCTGAACACAGAGGATCATGAACTAAAGCGCATTACTCTAGCATACTGACAAAATCGTTCACTGCCTATAGCTGTATAGGCCTACCCATTTAACGCCTGAATGAGATCGGGATAAAACGTATATATATATATGGCCTTGAGAAAGGAGGCCATACACGTCATATCCTGATCTCATTCAGGCGTTTCTCAAGGACTGACCATCGACCTGCCAAGTCTGGGCTCGAACCCAGGACCTCTCAGTCTAAGAACTGAGTGTTTAACACTAGACCACCACGAGTTCATGAGAAGATGACCCTAAATACATCTATGTCTTCGCAGTCGTGACATGTAGATTGCACCGGCACATCAAGATATACCACAGGAGAGCCAATTGTTCATACTTCCTAGAGACAGACACGCCTATGTGTACGCTTGAATTGCCAATTCCGTCCAGCGGTTGGCCTAGAGTTTTTACATTTTCCCACCTACTGTAGGAGTTTTGACTTCGACCCTGGCCTTTTAATGCAAACATTATGGACAGAACGCTAATGTGTAGCGGCCTTTAGTTGTTTTTGTTAGACCGACTCCAGAGTTTACGGTCGGATTTCCTACTAAGACTAGTGGGGTTCGATTCCTATCTTGGCAGGCATGGTCTAAATTTACGGCTTAATTCTTGATATAAAGTTTAGGTTCCTTCGCTTCACGCAACGCGTTGAACGAGTGTGCACTTGGTGTTGGGGCAAGTTTACATTCAAAAGAACCTGGGTTAGACCACCACAAACAGGATAAACAAAACTAAATAACGAACTCAACTAGAGAGTTGGCAGTCTAGAGCAACAGTTACTGTAATATCAAAATCAAATGTTCAATATAAGATAATAAAAGGCGGATTTAGGTTATCACATTAATGACGGATATAGTATAAAGGAAGACAGAGGCATAAGAGAGTTAAAAAAATATTATAGAGCAAACAACTGCAACAAGAATTCCCAAATTACTACCATAGTACCGAAAAACATACTAACATAAGTTACACAAACCCAAAAAGCTTATCATCCCAAATAACAGAATAACCTAAAAATTACGTCTAGTTTGGCCACACACAATAAAGTTCGAGCTCGATAAAATACTTATAAAGTTATAGGCTTCAAATCCGACGACGAGTATCCAGCGACAATCATGACATCCAACGGCGGGAAGCTGGACGCTCCCAGAGCCTGACGAGTTCGGCAGACGTGAAAACGTTGGTAAGCAGGGCTACCGTGACCAGTAAATGACTGGTAGGGTGGAGGCCTCAGAGGCCGGCTAGTGACCACAGGACGGTCAATGCGATGCGGGTAACTGCAGGTGTTACAGCGTGCAGCCAGAGAAAACCGATATCCATCACAAGTACCCTCGGACAGGTCACGCCAAGACGCCGGGAAGATTCAGACCTTCAGCAGCCAAGTAGCGTCAGGAGGATGTCAGGATGCCAGGAAGAATGACACCTGACAGGCAGCAAAGGTGGACTGAAGCGACCTCACAGCTGAGTAGCAAACTGGCTCAGTAGTCGGGCAATTCAAGAGGTTGAGACTCTGCTTGGTATTCTACAGCACACACAGGATACTTCCTCTACACGATGTTCAGACGTACAATAATCTAGAAATCTGAAAGTAACATACTACATAGAGCTAGGCATGTGCCTACAAAGTAATGAGTAAGTTGTAACAATCTCGGGGCCAGCTAAAAATCACAGTAACAAACTATTATCAATAATATTACACAAATAATGGCCAAATTACACTATGGCCCTCAAAAAGGTCTATACAATATATACTAAAAAAAACAAAAAAAAAAAAAACAAAGACAAGTGCTCAGGGACTACGCCACTGGATCCTGACTTGCAAGGATATTAAATATTAGAACGACTCAACTCCTTACTTAGAAAAATTGTTCTCTGTGAGTCTACATAGTCATGGCGCCAGGCTCGCCAGAACCAAATTTTCATTCTTGAGGCGGGTCCCCACCACCAGTCGCCATTATAAAATACACTAAAATGTGCAACGAGGTACTCAGTACTCCCAGACGCATACACAGTCAAGCAGTTCAAACTCACACACAAGCATAACATTGCAGTTGCGAGTACGAATCAAAAAGAAGTAGCCTACTGTACAATAGGCCAATAAAAAACTTACAATTGCAACTCAAAACCTGCCCTAACTTTTGGCAAAGCTTTTGTTAACGGGCATTAAAAAAATTGTCAGTGCTAGAGTGGCGAGCTTTTCAACTGTTGCTCGCATGTATTCAGAAGGTATACTGGCGAGAAAAGCCCGTCAGGGAACCCATGTGTAGCGCTGGTGAGAAATGAACATTGAATCTGAAAATGAGTTAAAAGGGGTTGAAGAAAGAAGGTTTAATTAAAAAATTGCAGTGTGAACTAAGCATTTTCCCCCAAGAACGGAAGGGAAATAAAAGTGACGTTTCTGTAAACTTAAGATTTATGTATTTCCCTTAACCTTTTTTTTACTTTACTTAATTTGAGCCCTGTAATTGTAGATGGCATATTTGCCAGGATTTGAAACGTCAAAGCAATCTCTTTTATTTGACAAGACTTTTTAACCCACTTCTTCAAGCATTTGGTCCCTAGTGTTGAGGCTATTGTATTTCCAGTACACATGATTTTTTTTATTTACACTATATTAGTCCCTTTGTTACTCAGCGCAACTGTGTCGCCACATGAGCAGCGGGAATAATGCCCCAGAGGACCAGTACATCTGAAAACCGCTTTAAACCCATGTGCTGGGCGATGCAGACACATATCACAAATTCAAGCATTGCTTGTAGCTGGGTAGGCTTCCCATTTTACAGGTGGGTGGACCGGTAAAAGGTAGGATAAATTGTTTTCCCAAGGCGATAGCAAAATGTTATTGTCGGTAATCTAATCTACAACTACCGGATCACGAGTCCAAAGCGCTAACCACTTTGCCATGCTGGACTAAGTAATCTAGTTTAAAGTAAACCTGGTTAGTTTCTGACAGCTATTGCAACGATATCAAAGAACGAAAATATGACCAGTTACTGTGATAAGCTGTGACGAATAGAAAGCCAAACTTGGTTGTCGCTAGGACACTAGCTAAATAAAATTCAGGCAGTTTTCATTAAAACCAAACATTATCATTAACTATTGAGTTATTTTCTGCTCTCTAGCACTAGAAACAGTTTCAGTTTTTCAAAGAATGTGCAATATGTACGTCTACAAAAGAGTAGGCCTTAACACACATAATGAGCAAATTTGCTGACTCAAAAGTGCATTTGTTCATTATATAGAAAAAGATCCAGCTTTCAGTTTCGCTTCTACAAGTAGTTTGTTGAAAACAAGGTGGGTTTGCATTAGTTTGCTCTATAAAAGTTGGTTTTTGAAGGTTGAACTTAAAGAAGAGAAAAAAGGGGATTTTCCACTTCTTTGAGGGCAAGGGCTTGTTGGGTCCAAGCCTGTTAGACACTAGGTCTACTGTAGCACATGATAAAATACAACTGTCTCAGAGACAACAACAAAACCTGTTATAGTTATACATGTATAGCTTTTAACAATGGAAATAAATTATTACCATGCAAAATGTACTAACAATGATGATAATGACAACACATGTAAAAGCAACAGTACAGAACGGCCAGTTATCTCAGTTTAAAAAAAGTTCCATTTATGTGATTTACACTGAAGGAAAAAAGAAAGACATTGACTACAAAAAATTTAAAAGTTTCCTATCGGCTTCACCGTAAGTTTACACCAAAAAAAAAACCAGACAAAAACAACCCCCCCCCCCCCAAAAGAAACAAGAACAAAAAAACCTGAGGACATTTTATATGCATGTATGTCCCTTACAATCTTTTATTTTTTTATAAATTATATAAAAATTTAACGGCCCTTTAATTTACAGTAATTTATACTTTTCAACGTTGCTTCCCCTGTTGAATGCAATGCAGTGATCACCTAACATACATGTGTACCTGCTAGATTTTAGTGCATACCACACATGCACAAAATATGCATGTATGTATAGTATACATGCAGTAAAACCTATCATAACGCATGTTTGAGGCAAATATTGAAATAATACACACTAAATAATATAAGAAAAAGAGATATTTCAAAATTGTATAGCATAGATAAAGTAGGAAAAAATGCTCCTTAGAGATAGAGACAAACTGATTACACTTAGAGTGTGATGATTTGAAGAGAAAAGCTAGATCTATCGCCAATAAATTTGAATTATTTTTGTGCTTGGCCTGAAACACTCTATCTCCATTAACTACTACAACTGCTGACAGCTAACTGCGTAGCTGAAAACTCTCAATCGGCAACAAGAACCAAGTCAAGCAAGAGTGGGTAGCTCGAATGACAGATTCAAAGGTTAGATACTTGATTCCCAGTAACTCACTCCCAGTTTTGTAACTAAATGGTGTAAAAGCAGCTTTCAATAAATTAATATGTTAAAATAAACAGCTATTAATCATGTTCAACATGTTAAAATAAAAAGCCTTCAGTAGCATTCAAAATGTGAAACGAAACAGTCTTCAATCATGTTCAATATATAAAATAAACAGTCTTCAATCATGTTCGGTAAAATAAACGACTTCAATCATGTTCAATATGTAAAATAAACAGTCTTCAATCATGTTCCGTAAAATAAACGACTTCAATCATGTTCAACACAAGCAATCTTCAGTTTAACATGTAGCCTTTACTCATGCACACATAATATGATAACCACTTTTTTTTTCAGTAGTATATGTTTTCTTATCAGAATTGACCACTTTTTCGGAGCCTAATCTTTTATTGTAAGCATAACATTGGTGGAAGGAAATTTAACAAGAACATCTACAGCAGTTCCTCATTAAACTCTACTACGGTCAATTTTCAATACACTTGATTTGTTGGTTTTTTTTGTGTCACATGCTCATAAAAAGGTAAAGACTTGCAAACAACTCAACTTTTCACCTTCGTTAGTGTTAGAGATTCTGTTCCCTGGAGGTTGATTTATGCAGAGTTGACTTTAATAACAAAATATAACAAAATTGCTCTTACAAACAAAAGGCATCGAGAAATGAATAGAAATCTACGAACCCTGTAGCACCTAGTAAGAAAGATTTGGTCATAACTTTGACAGGGTAGATGGGAATAACAAAATGTGGTAATATGATGAAATCAATTGAAAAAGCTTTAAAAAATCACACCGAGGAATCAAGCACAGTGAGTGTCTCATTGGCTAAGGAAGATGTGCAATGATGACAAAGCTTTGACTCAAATCTTGATGATAATGAAACAAATCAATGATACCTACTCCAACAAGCTCTTATAACTCTAAACTCTTATACATTACTATCCCATTCTCAAGCAGCCAAAGATAACCATAATAAGTAACAGCAATTTTTCCGAAATAGACATGCAAGTAGAAAAGAACTCTTGAAAATCCAATATACCTGGTAACAGGAATGGTGGTACCAAAGCAAACTTCTGTTATATCAAAGCCCTGTTAAACCAGGTGTGCTAAAAATAGAAAGACCTTGAACCAACTTAATCTCTGGTTTGGTTTGTCTCACCATCTCTTTCATAACCACATGAGTAATCTTGTCCCCCTCCTAAAATCAAACTTTTTAATAGAGACAAAACTGAAAAAGGAAAAAAATTGAGACTGGAAAAAGCCTTGTTGTAAAAGGATCCCTTTTTATATGAGGATCTATTAATATTATAGATGGTTTCCATCCACTGTAAATATTTCTGATGGTACATTTAGAGACTTCTTTATGCATACTAGACACTGATAAAACAATGTCAAATTGGCATCACTGTGGTTTGTTTCTCTTATGTTGTGATGAGAACTTTTCTCTGTCAATCTACATTAGACAGGCAGTACAGTGGACCTGAAATCTAACAAGCTTGTTGAAGTCAAGATTTGAGAAAATATGGTCTCTTTAAAGTAACCCAAAACTAACAAAATGAGAGAGAATTCAACACAATCAACCTTGTTTATAATTCATTTGAGATTAAAAGGGTCCACTGTATTGACAAAGACAAAGCAAAATATCTGTATAGCTCGTGATTAAAAAAAAAATTCAACTCAGCTATACAGTGTTTCATGGTCTTAACCACATAATGACAAAAATTATTTCTTTTTTGCGGTTTATATAATTAAACTTTAAATGCGTTTCTTTGCATCGGAGGACTTCTCAACAAAACATTGAAGTTCCTGACTTTTACACAGCCAATTTGCCTTGATAGGCCATGATCTACAGTTATTTTGTACACATCAACATATGAATAACATGCGTAAAAGTTTGCTGCGGAATAAATGACAAATTTGTAAATGACAAATAGGCCTATATGATAATCATGAATAATTTTCTTGTAATAAAATAAACAATCAAATCCTTCATATACCCCACAACATTGTTCACAATAATAAAATATCCACACACAAGTTAATGAATGGTTTCACTTTGACTAGTGCACACTGATGAAGAAATTCTTAAGCCACTAACAGTAGGCAATATCAAACGTTTTTGTATTTCAAATATCACTGAGACAAAAAAATCTGATAATTTGTATTTCTCACGAATTAAGACTGATAATTAAACTCCTCAAAACTTAGGGGGAGTCGCCCCTCATCTAATTGTTAGTCCTGTGCGTAGTTATGTAAGTGTCTTACACGTTTTTATTTTTTTGTTTGACGAAGGCATAAAGCTGATAGCTCACTTGTTTCGTCACTATTTTTAGAGCTAAAATATATACCTTATTTGAAAAAATTTGACTCCATAACAAATGCACTTTGATTTGAATGAAAAATTTTAACTTTTAGATCAAGAAAGTGAAGCTTTATATACTTGAAGATACTACTAATGTACTACTCATATATCAAAGATGCTGATTATTCATCCTTCTCCTTGGCCCTGCTTCTTTTTCTGAATCTTTCTCTCTTTCTATGATCTGATCTCTATGATGCCATCTCCCTCTCTAGAGATTTCTCTATCTCAGTACACCACTGCTACAGAGCTTAATGCACCGTCGTGTTTGGATTGTTTATACTTCGCAGAAACAAGCTTTCACTTTGAATTATCATTAAATTGAGCTATCACTATCAGTACACACGTGTATACATTATAAAAGAAAAAGAGATGGAGTCTGCTTAGGGTTAGCACTGTTTCACATAAAGTTTGGATTAGGTTTTAGATCCTTTTTTATGTTTATTATGTCACTGCTTAATATAAACTTTTTAGTCGTGCCCAGAGGGGTTTATCTTAACAAGATTCCACTGTAAATCTGGTAATCTGAACATAGTTTGAATTGACTACACATTCAGATTATCCACGTTTGAATAATGTAGACTCCATTGTACTCAACACACATAGAGAAATTTGTCAGAAGTACACTATGCCTCAACATTAGTCTAATCATGTTACGATGTATCCCACTCCTTAGGCCTCAGGAAATAATTTTACAATAAAACTACAATACAATTTCACAAAAGTTTTTAACATGGGTGTAAGCAGATCACAGGTGAAAAGCCTTTGATGCTTACAGCTAGACATCCCTCATGCATTAAAAAGCATGCTACTTGGCAGTTGTAATGAGTATTCTTGGTTTTATTATCAGGTAGTAATATCGTGACAAAACTGCTTTGAGATATTGAGATAATTTATAGATTGACAGAAAATTCCAGCCATTATAATTTTAAAAAAGGAAATTTTACTAGAACCCCTCATGTTTAGTGGTGGTCAGTGCAATGACCTTTACATGAAAAGAGTCTTAGATTGGTACGTTTTGGAATCTACAAAATATCAATTGGAAACTATTGAATATAATAAGGAAGGCAGCTTTTTAATAGGTATTAGGATTGGGAACAATTACCATCTATGTTCAGCACCTCAGAAGGCTACTTGTAAGCAGGTGCTGATTTTGTTTTTATAATTTAACTCATGAAAAAAATTTGAGGTGCTTTACTAAATACTAAAAAAAAGCTGAAATTCTAAATAAAAAAAAAAAAGCTAAAATGAGATTCCATCTGAAAGGTTCAAATCCCTGTTCTTAACTTGGTGTGAAATTATCAATTTAGCAAATATCTAATTTACAACTCGAACTGTTTTTTTTTACAAACTCTGAAGATGATAGGACATATTATCTTTCTCATGCTTGGCTTTATGCTTATACAACGTGCTTGGATCAGAAAATCTTTTCCCACAATGGTTACACTGATATGGTTTCTCCCCAGTGTGGACTCTTCTATGAATATCCAAACAGTTTTTTTGCACAAACCCTTTACCACAAAAGTCGCACTGAAATGGTTTCTGTCCTGTGTGAATGATGTAGTGTCGTTTTAAGTTACCAGGCAAGCTAAAAGAAAGACTACAGAGGTTACATTTGTAAGCTTTCACCTTGGTGTGGACAAGCTCGTGCTGCTGCAAACTCTGGCGACTCGAGAGGTATTTCGAACAAATATCACATTTAAAAATTCTGTCTGCATCAGAGACCCTTTTCTGCCGTGGCTGAGTCTCCCTTCGACGGTCGCCAGGTGTTCTGTGGCGATGCCTCACAGCAGGTCTGTCCTCCGGATTCATATGAACTTTAACGTGCTGTTTGAGAGATGCCTTGCGCTTGAATCCTTTCCCGCAGACTTCGCATATGAAGGAATCTTGTGTGGAGTGTATAAGTTTATGGTTTGGTAGAGCGTTCCTTCGCACTGTCTTTCCACAAATATCACACTCTGCCATTTTAATGACCACATTATGAGCACTCCTCTCTTCAGCCGTATGATCAAGATAGTGAGATTCTCGACCAAGAATACTTCGACATATTTTTCCACATATCCTGCACTTATAACCAGGACATTCACCCCCATGCTTCTCATACACATGTTTCTTCTTATCTAGTGAAGTGAGAAACTTTTCTCCACAAGAGTCACAGTTATGAAGTTTTATACCCATGTGGATATTCATATGGTACCTCACTTTTCGAACTGCCGTGTAAAACTTTGGGCAAAGGTTACAATAAAATATTTTTTGAATATCACTGTGTACACACGGAGGCTTTCCTTCTTCACCACCAGTGTTAGATTTCCCCCCCTCAGGTTTGTAGATTGCGTCCTTTGTTGCAAAGTGCATACCGCATGTTTTACACTGAAACCCAGACTGATACTTCATGATGTCTATGGCTCTGGATGAAAGTTTCCCATGTGTACATGAAACCACCGACGTTCGGCACCTGTAGCCTTTGCCACACACGTCACATGTATAAGGTTTGTTGCCAATATGGGACTTCATGTGCGAGACCATACCTTGTCGAGTTGTCAGCACACTGTTACATAAGTCACATTTCAACAATGGAGCTCCTGTGTGAGCTTTGATGTGGTTCTGATAATCTTTAAAGCTATCAAACCCCTCACCACATGTTTCACATGGGAAAAATTTCATCCCAGGATGATATTTACGCATGTGATAAAAGCGGCTGTGGATTTTTTCTCCACAAATACGACACTTGTTTGTACCAACTGTGGGGGTCTGGGTCTGCATTGATGTAACCAGGTCATTCAGAGCCTCAGTCTGCTGAGCTTCCAGAGTGTTTTCACTGTCTCTCTTGGCTCCGCTGCTGGTAGTGGCAGGCCCTGCAACCTGTGAGGTTTCTTCACTGCTGTAGTAATCATCTGGCATGGATAAAGAATAGTGGTGAGAGGGGGGTTTGGGGAAATTCAAACAAACTTGGTCTCTATATAAATATTTCGAACATAAATTGGCTTTAGTTGTGTACAATTTTATGCCAAAGAGCTTATCTAAGATCACTAACATCTCTGTCTATCTCATATTCTTAGAGCTTATAACCCCGCCCCTCCTTTAACCTCTTAGCTGCTAATATAATGGAAACAATAAACAAAAGCTGAATTTTGAACCAAAATACTGGTTATAGACCAAAATAATTTTTACTGCCCAAATGGGCTTCTTCTTGGACTAGAAGTTCCCCCAAAAAACTTGGCTAAACCCACATCTGTTAGAACCAAATTGATCCTTGCAAGCCATAGAAATTAGTTTTAAGAGGGATACCAACGCAGGTATTTTCAGCATTATCAGTCTACATTTCTACACTTTTTATATTTTTGAAGCAAAATTGAAAATTGTCTTGCCTTTGCAATTACAAACATCAATCATGCTGCTTCTTGAGTCAGGAAAGCCCAGACAATTTCCTTTCTTAAAGTAGACCGAGGCAACTTGCCAAGTCTAGTTCTTTGGAACATTTTTGCCATATCAATGGTAAAAGACAACAGATAAGCTTTTT